>SMSR01013319.1:0-25181 GCA_019453355.1 Ceratina japonica | reverse complement strand
CGCCTCGCCTCTGTCCTTCCCTCTTGTTCTTCTTCTTTTTGTCTCTCTTTCGCTGAACCTGACGGTAGTGCCGGGTCATAGAAGTGGCTAGGATCTAACCTCATGGGACGGAGGATGAGGGTTTTGTGCGCCGCTTTCTACGTGCACACACGCCCACGCACGTACATCGTGTCACGGCCGCTACGTACGTACGTACGTACTCAGTGATGTAACAACCCCGACCATTTTCGGGTGTCCTCTCTTAAACACGAATTCCACGAAAAATAGCTGACTCCGAAACTTATTACAACCCTCAGCCTCTTACCCAACCGTTCGTTATTACGTTTTTCAAAAAATAAGTTCCTCTCTGTTTTTTTATATCTATTCTACTATCATCTTTTAGATAGGATTTAATTATCCTTCTCGAGCAGTAAAAACGTACGGAATCTAATATAACCCAGGCGTATATTTTCAATAACTCGATTTTCATCAATTGTACGGTTACCCTCGAGTTACGGCATTGTGCTCAAGAAACCCGGACCGCCGCCGTGGAGCCGTGTACGTGCATAACTGTACACAAGGGAGGGTTACGGTTCTCGTTCCTTTTTCCCGGTGTCCTTGCGAAAAGGACATCTTTCTCTCTGCCGATGAAACCGAGAAACCCCGCGTCGCCGTTCCTAACGTGAGAAACGAGCCGGCAGGAGGAGAAGAAGAAGAAGAAGACGAAGTAAGGAGAGGAAGAGAAGGAAAAAATTGCGAGCTGGGTTAAAGGGGAGCTCGGCGAAGCCGCCGGTTCGTCGTTCTCATTATCGTCTCGACTTCGATTGTTCCGGCTCGCCGGGTACAGGTGCAACCAGGTACACGCTCTATTCCGCTTCCGTTCGATTCTACCAGATCTACCGCGCCGAGGAAAGAATATAGACACAGACGTACAGTAGCTAGAAAGACGCGTCATTTGCGTCGCGACGCGTGGAATTAAGAACGACGGCCTACTAAAATATTGACAGTTCGCATAAGCTACACTTTTCACGGTTCATCTTTCATTACAACGATTACGCCGCGAGTCCATCGGTCTGCGTTCACCTCCGCTCGATCCGTAACCTGGTAAAGCTCAGGCAAACTGCCAACGCGGTTCGCTCGAAACAACGACGACGAGCAATGCTAGCCCTCTTTTCCATGACTCTTTAGCCGGCTTGCATTCAGCACACCGACGCGCCCGCGATTCTATATTAGCGTCGTACGGGCGTAAAGTGCAAAGGGGTGATCGTTACGTCGGTAACGACACGTGACGGTCTTTTTTAGAACGAGGCCACTAGATGTTCCGTGCTCCTCCTTATTTATCCAGTCGAGCAGTTTCACGCAGCCACACGTATTCACTTACAGTGACTCAGATTAATATTCGGACACACTTCGAAACGGTATAAGTTCTTTCAAATGGAGCTAACTAATTTAATTTTTTGTGGGCTTTTAAAAGACTTAGTTTACTATGTAATGTGTAACAAACTTGGCCAACAAACAGATCATGATGTTTAACTTTTTTGTTGGAGACTCTAGCAAAAATTTCAAACATCCTGTTTGTAGATCTAAATGTGTTATATGAATGTGTAAAGTTTCATAAAAATCCATGAAACCGTAAAAGAGTTAGACATATCGAAACATGTAAAAATTCGTCAATTTATCCCAGTCGTAGATTGGAAATCGTGGAGAACTGCGATTTTTTTAATTTCTAATCGCTTATAGTGCATAGCAATATTGATCGATTTTTATGAAACTTTGTACATGCATATAACTTACTTAGATCTGCAAACGAGACACTTCCAATTTTTATTGCAGACCCTAATAAAAAAGTTGAAAACCGTGTCCTTTACTATTTTCCTCGCGATTTCAATGAGTACCAAGTTTTTTTAATTTTTTGTTAGACACTCTATAGTAAATTAAGCTCTCTAAAATTCCACGGAAGATAAAGTTCATTGATCCAGTACTAAAAATTTTATACCGCTTCGAAAGGTTTCCGGATATCAATGGAAGTCACTGTACATCGACGTTTATAACGGCGAGAGCCGTCGTTTGGAAATTATTCAAACGGCCGATCCGCGGTTCAATACGAGGACTTAATGACGCGGCGCGGTTACAATCGCCGACGCTTCGTGTCTTACCATGAACTCATACGTTCTCGGGGTAAGTATTTTCGCGTCGCATCTCCGGACCGTTTTTCTCTTAAAATTATTATATCGAGCGTTGAACGGCGGACAGCCGGCCGGGCCGGGGGATCAAAATTATGCATGGCACGGTCGTAGACGGTGTACGCCCACGTTTAAGTCGCTACGGTTCCATCTGCCATTTCAAGGTTGAAAGTTCTTCCGCGTGTGAATAAATGAAAAGCGTTCTCTCTGGACACGGTGCAACGAAACGACACCGGCTTCCGTATTTATAAACTAAAAGCGTGCACGTAGCTAGCAGATAGGCACGGCTCTTGCTAAAGAAATTCGCGACCGAAACTGCGTTACAAACGTCCGATCTAATTTTCGTCAGCCGCTTGAAAATAGTCCGCCGGAAGTCCGCATAAACGGAGGGCGACGCGATCGGCTAACTAAACGCTTGATAGAAACGCATTTATTATGCGCGCGGAATGGCGGGCGAGCGGTCAGTTTTTTCGAAAGTAAATCTCGTCTTAAAACGGTGAATAATATATTCGTAAAAGCGGTCGGGTCCTTTCGCGTTGTACGACCGCGTGCACGCGTGTAGCTTGTAGCTCGCGGAAAGAAACTTCCGCCTACCGTTTCGTCGTTGGTGGTTCTCCCACACGTGAATAAGTGAACAGCGTAGAGCGCTGCGTGTCCAACACATCCCTATTTACGCAGAGCACACACACACACGTACGCGCTCGCCGTGTACTTATGTGTGTCAGCGGCCAAGAGAGAAAGAGAGAGAGAGAGAGGCCGAGAGTCTAGGCTCATTAATAATGGAGACAATTCTATTACAATGCGAAAAAGGGGAGAAACGGCACGGCCTGTGCGGTTAACACGGCGATGTCTAGCGTGTGCGTGGCCGTGTGAATATCTAACTAGCTGTGTGAACCCGAGCACCCGGATGCGACCCTCGAATCGTTCCGATGAAACCGATCGATCGGGCCGCGGGATCACGTTTTTTTTTTGAGGCCCCGCGGAGATGGTTATCGGGCCGCGGCGGCGATCGGACAGGTGAATGACAACAGTTATTAATAAGGAGCAATTAAGAGGCGGGGTAATTCAACGGTGCGTTCGCTTTTTTACGCGAAAAGCTTTTAACGCTAATGCACTAAATGCATAATTAAAACGAATCAGCTATCATTAACTTTCTAAAACGACGCGGCTGCGGCCCGATTCGTGACTACGCGCTCTCCGCCGATTTTTCGACGGCCGGCCAGCGAGGAAAAAGAAGCCGGGCACAATTATGAAGATGAGGGGACTCGATCGGTGGAGAGCAGCACTCTCTCTCTCTCTCTCTCTCTCTCTCTCTCTGTGCGTACACGATACGCAATCACGGGTATACCTGTTTATGGGAGCCTCACGGGGTTAAGGAAGGTTAGAGCCCGGGCCGGTCAAGACGAGATAATTGTGTAATGCGGCCAATTTGGAGAAACCTTTTTGCCTTGCGAATAAACCTGCGTACAGTCCCCCGCGAAAGTACGTTCACCCCACTTTCAATTCTATAACTGCATAAAAGATTATGATTATGCTGCATATAATTTATGATTATCGTTATTTATATATTACTTATAACAGCAGATACTTGAAGATAATCTCATGTTTATGCAATACATAGTGAAACCTGATTCATATTTCATACCGCAGTCGATGCGCGCAACAAATACTTCTACGCATTCGTGCGAATTTTTTTATGGATTTAGGGAGTTCCGATACTTTCGCGTTGGACTGTACGTAGGTATAACTCGCGCGGGAGCTATCATCTTCTACGTAAAGCAGCGTAAGCACTTGTACGCGCCGTGTTCATAAGATAATTGCGTAATCTACTTGTGCGCCACAATCAACCCCCATGGACGGCGTCCCCCGGTCCGCCGCCCCTCCGGCGTCCCCCGTTCTCCCCGCGTACGCGTATACATTGACCAGTTGCACGGAAATACAGCCTGGTATCGCGTTCCAAACCGGGAACCAGAATTTACCGCGTCTTCATTAAATACAGTAGCGCCAAGAAGCCCACGGCTACGTCCGGAGCGGGTTTTTAAAAAACGAACTCTCTTCCATATTACAGCGCATTGTACGTTTCGCAGAACCGGACGACAATGGAAAATGTTGAAGCCCGCGCTGCCCTTTTACGTTGATGCGAATTACGGACGAGCGCGGTTTATTAATATACCGAGGAGAGTTGAGAGTCATTCGGCGCGTTCCGAGGCCGCCGAGGGTATTGCACATCGGCGTGCAATAATCAATTGGTCGCGCCTACTCGCGATCGCCCGATCCACTCAGCTGCGTTCGACGATTTCGACACGGGTATCCACCCTGCGTACATACATCTGAAAAGAAACAAGACCTGAAGCTAAATTCGTCTCGTCTACAATTGAAGTACTCCTTCTTTATAAATCAATTATTATTTCATCGAGTCGCGTTGGTTTAATCGAATCGTTTTGATTCCTTGAGACGGTGACTGATTCTTATTCCAAGCGATGTGTATCTGCATCCGGGCGGACGATTCTGGACGATTTCGACATGGGTATCACCCCTGCGTATGAAGTAATATAGAATAATAAGTATAGAAACAAGACTTGAAGCTAAATTCGTCTCGTCTACAATTGAAGTACTCCTTCTTTATAAATCAATTATTATTTCATCGAGTCGCGTTGGTTTAATCGAGTCGTTTTGATTCCTTGAGACGGTGAGTGATTCTTATTCCAAGCGATGTGTATCTGCATCCGGGCGGACGATTCTGAACGATTTCGACATGGGTATCACTCCTGCGTATGAAATAATATAGAATAATAAGTATAGAAACAAGCCTTGAAGCTAAATTCGTCTCGTCTACAATTGAAGTACTCCTTCTTTATAAATCAATTATTATTTCATCGAGTCGCGTTGGTTTAATCGAGTCGTTTTGATTCCTTGAGACGGTGAGTGATTCTTATTCCAAGCGATGTGTATCTGCATCCGGGCGGACGATTCTGGACGATTTCGACATGGGTATCACCCCTGCGTATGAAATAATATAGAATAATAAGTATAGAAACAAGCCTTGAAGCTAAATTCGTCTCGTCTACAATTGAAGTACTCCTTCTTTATAAATCAATTATTATTTCATCGAGTCGCGTTGGTTTAATCGAGTCGTTTTGATTCCTTGAGACGGTGAGTGATTCTCATTCCAAGTGATGTGTATCTGGATCCGGGCGGACGATTCTGGACGATTTCGACATGGGTATCTCCCCTGCGTACATACATCTGAAAAGAAACAAGACCTGAAGCTAAATTCGTCTCATATACAATCGAAGTACTCCTTCTTTATAAATCAATTATTATTTTATCAAGTCGCGTTGGTTTAATCGAGTCGTTTTGATTCCCCGAGACGGTGAGCGATTCTTATTCCAAGCGATGTGTATCTGGATCCGGGCGGGGAGGGTATCGAGTACACGGCGTGTTGGAGGGCACGCAGGACGTCTTGCGAGGCGCATCGAAGATGAAGATAGGGAATCAGAGGAGGCTCTCGGCTGGGGAGGCTGATGACGCCGGCCGGACCCGGACCTAGGTGCCTAGGTGGCGTAACGGAAGAGAAGTGGAAGTCTCTGTGGAAGGAGGCGCGCACAGACGGTGGTATCGACCGGTCCGGAATCCGGAGTCCGGACCTGCCTCACGCCACTCACTCTAACCCTAACCCTAACCTAACGCCGCCACATCGCCACCCGACCACCATCCACAGTGTCCCACTACCACACTGCACCGTCTCTTCTCCTCGCCTCCTCTTCCTTTTCTTATTCTTCCGTTACAACGTCCCCGCTCATGCCTCTTATTGTTGCCGTACCACCGCGACCGCACCGGGAACCGGCTAATCCCGCGGCCGAGAATGAACCTATTTTTTACGAGATCCACGCGAATTCAGGGACTCGAAGATTTTTTATGGAGAACGGAGAAGGATTTTGTGTACATGGACGATTCGGGGGAGCGCGAAAATGTTTATGTACATGGAGCAATGTATCTTATCGTATGAATCCGTTTCACGATCGTCGGTAAATAACTGGGCTATTTGCAGGCCGGTAGTGCTATCATAGACAATTACCAAAGCGGGCCGCGATTAAATATCAACGCTATCCCCGGACAAAACCGCGCGCGTTACACGCCCGTCGAAAGGTAAACGATATCGTAGATAACAGTTACGCGTAAACTTCATTTAAATATTGACATCGTTAGCAACAATGAGAGGGCCTCTATGAGGTCGCGTTAAACATTTCGACGACGGTGTAAATAAACGAGCACCGGGCGTCGATTCGAATTTCAATCGATTAATGATACATCCGGCCGGCAAAAAGGTCCGCTATAAACGACTGACGATTTCCATTTATTAAAACGACAAAAGATAAACACGCGTTGCTGATTTTTCACGCCGAACACCGCTTCGCTCCCGTTGATAGCGGGGATATTTATCGATAAGAATTATCCATGCGGATGTTTTCCAGATACGGGATATTCGTTTCAACGTTCGCAACGGTGTCTGTTACTTCGACTCGTTCTAATCCTCGCCGCGTCGCGCTAATTGCGGGCTAAGCGTTTTACCCATTGTTACAAGTTTAACCGCGCGCTTAGGGCGAATACGTAACAAACATAATTGTTATCGCAACCTGTTCGCGCGATCTCGTATCCTAACTATATAAATTCGTCATGAATCTGTTGTTCAAGTTTTGAAGGAGGTTCATCTGGTACATAGCATATCAAATGCAAGTTATAGAAAAGGGCAGCTTGCTTGACTAGCGCACATATTGATAACGGAGGTTATCTACTGCTGAAAGATGCACATTTCGTTTGTTGTATTTATATATTTCTCGATTCATAGTCACCCAATCTACCTAAATTTGCAATTAAAATATTCGTTAAATGTTTCTCTTTAATATGACATAAGTTTCATTTAAAACTGTCTGTCAATTCCTAATAAATTAGCGATAGAAGTCTGGGAAATCACTCTTTTCCAAATGACTACATGTAAAATTTTAAAAAATATTTATATTAATATCTCATCATTGAGGTACCCAAATGACAAAAATTTTTTTGAGGTATCCTGGTATAATGTTATAGAATATCAAATTTTGTCTTTTAAATCTATCTGTTAATTCCTTAGCCGGATGAACCTCCTTAATCAAATATACAGTTATTTGATTTATTCACTTCTCATCTTTCTGTTCATTAGAATTTTTATCCTGAAATCAAAGCCAAACTAATGCACTTTTACTATAATAACACAATAATCTCTTCATGTACCATGCAATGTAACACAATTCAGGATTTATTTCAAATTCTGAAGGCAATAAAGACATCAGGAAGTGCAACTGGCGTGAGAGTCAGTTATTCGGTACTCAGATAAAAAATATTTATATTAATATCTCATCATTAAGGTGTCCAAATGACTTAAAAATTTTTTTTAGGTATCCTGCTATACTGTTATAGAATATCAAATTTTGTCTTTTAAATCTATTTGTTAATTCCTTAACCAGATGAACCTCCTTAAACAATTCGAAGCGGCGGGCGGGCGCGGGAACAAAGAGAAGCGGGGAAGAAAAATGGGACAAGGCCAGCTTGGGAGAGGTCAGGAATGCGAATAATTTCTGGTAAACAGAAACATTTCTCGGGCAGCTGTCGTGATATAAAACCAGTTCGGTTATACGGGGGAGGGTGAAGTGGCGGCCGTTACCCGGGGGTGGTGGCGACGGTCGTCAAATCTCGGTAAGTGCACTCGTAGGAGGCCAGTTTCGGTTTGCCGGCGGGTTCGGCGGGCGTGCGGGGGAGGCGCCGCCGCGCGTGAGTTTAAAGGGAGCGAAATATCGGCGGCAACAAGGCAGTTAACGGTGCAGCGGCCGTCGTAAAGAGCGAGGGTAGGTAAAGAGACGCAGTAAAAGGGTGAGCGAGGATGCAGGAAGGTGCAGGCAGGTAAATTCCCATCCCTCGATAGTCTGTCGTTAAACAGAACCCCGCACCCGCGTCCTCCACCCCCGCCCTCCCCCCGCGATACGGGGCCAGAGGGTTGCGACGCAGTCTCTCCCCAGTCTAGACGCATTCTCTCTCTCTCGCACTGTCAGCTCACCGACACGCATCCATGGTCGTTCCGCCCTTACTCANAAATGACTTAAAAATTTTTTTTAGGTATCCTGCTATACTGTTATAGAATATCAAATTTTGTCTTTTAAATCTATTTGTTAATTCCTTAACCAGATGAACCTCCTTAAACAATTCGAAGCGGCGGGCGGGCGCGGGAACAAAGAGAAGCGGGGAAGAAAAATGGGACAAGGCCAGCTTGGGAGAGGTCAGGAATGCGAATAATTTCTGGTAAACAGAAACATTTCTCGGGCAGCTGTCGTGATATAAAACCAGTTCGGTTATACGGGGGAGGGTGAAGTGGCGGCCGTTACCCGGGGGTGGTGGCGACGGTCGTCAAATCTCGGTAAGTGCACTCGTAGGAGGCCAGTTTCGGTTTGCCGGCGGGTTCGGCGGGCGTGCGGGGGAGGCGCCGCCGCGCGTGAGTTTAAAGGGAGCGAAATATCGGCGGCAACAAGGCAGTTAACGGTGCAGCGGCCGTCGTAAAGAGCGAGGGTAGGTAAAGAGACGCAGTAAAAGGGTGAGCGAGGATGCAGGAAGGTGCAGGCAGGTAAATTCCCATCCCTCGATAGTCTGTCGTTAAACAGAACCCCGCACCCGCGTCCTCCACCCCCGCCCTCCCCCCGCGATACGGGGCCAGAGGGTTGCGACGCAGTCTCTCCCCAGTCTAGACGCATTCTCTCTCTCTCGCACTGTCAGCTCACCGACACGCATCCATGGTCGTTCCGCCCTTACTCACACCGACGAAAATTTACTGCTCTATCCCGTCCCTCCCTCCCTCCCACCCACCCTTCCTTCCCACCCTCTTTCTTTTCCGTCCCTCCTTTCGCTGTTAATGCCGCGCCGCGACTCTCGAACACGTACACGCGCATAAAGATACGGCCCGTAAACCCCAACAAGCCCGAAGACTGCCGATTCGATTGTGTGCCGGCGCACACCGACACGCGCCGAACAAACCGATTACCACCACCCGCGGGATAACTTCTACGAGCATAATGAAAAGCAGATTAAAAACTTTCGCTCGAGTATGGCCGAGAACGACGCGAAACGATCGGGTAGGGTGAGAGTTCCCGCGGTCTGCTTTTCCACGTATACTATACTACTACTACTACTACTACTACTGCTACTACTGCTCCTTCTTCTTCTTCTCCTTCTTCTTCTCCGTTGCCCGATACTGGTTAAGAGTTATCGAGTTGAGATAGGTCAGCTTTATGTACCACTTGCATCCTCCTGTTTGTCCTATAATCCGGCTGGGAATCCCTTTTAGGGTCGCAGTGCGTACACGCAAGTGCGTTCGCTGTTGACGAAACTCGCTCGAGATGTTCCGCTTCGATTATTTTAATTGGAGATGTATTAGGGAAAATTGACGGACTCTTCGGGTAGTAAATTGCTCGCGCATTTCCATTTATGTCTATGTATAAAGGGCTTATCGTGAAAATCGTTCGAGTGTTCTTTTCTCGTCGCGCCGCTGGTATATTCTTTTGTGATTTTGTAGTATGGCATCGTTCATAGGTAGACGGGGGGCGGAACCGGTGCGGGTAGAGGGCCGCGATATTTGGCATATCAATAGCGGATGGCGGCCACTCGGGCCGGGTTCATTTGAATTTCAAAACCTTAAATACGAGCCCGTAGGTATAAGATAAAACAGCCGATATACTGTTTTAATAAAGCCCATAGCTACCGTGTAATGTGTATGCCGGGGCTGGGACCGCTTCCAGCTGGACGTAAGCAGGCCGGCATCGAAGTTGACAATAAAAAATCACCCTTCGACCCCTTTTTTTCTCTCCGCCCCGCATTTGCATCGAGTGCTACTTGACGATTTATCTCCTCTAAGCCATCGTACGACCGCCACGCTCATCGCACGGCATTTTTCTATCGCGACTCCTAAACTTTAATCACAGAATTAATCCAGTATTTTAAGGGCAATTTCCTTTTTCGCGTAAAACTTCGTTGTAAAAAAATTATACGATGCCGGACGTCGAGAATTTCGCCGGTGTGTTTTTTTGAAATCCGGGGAAGTTCGGGGTTAAGAAAAGCCAGAGGGAAACGTCGCCCCGAGACCATTTTCCCGGCTACGCGTAGCATCCCTTCCGGCTGGCGGACGTAACGGCGAAAATAGCTGGCGGAGGATCGGGCACGAATTTCGCGCGATCCGTCCCGAAATCCGAACGGACTGGCAATCGCGCGCACGGACAAAAGGTATCCGTTGCCGTTGATTGATCGGGATACTTTCATCGGGGGATCCGATCTTTCGGACACGTAGCCGCCTAACATCCCCTGCAGACCGAATTTTCCTTCTTACGTGCGCCGGAACGACGCACGTGCATCACCGCGTCGCAGGGTGCTCACGGACACAGCCACGCGGCACATGCGTCACACACACACACACACCCACGTATACGCGCGCGCGGGGGATCTTGCAAGAACGGAAAATCGAGAGAGGAAGGAACGAGGGCGAGCGAGATCAGAGGGTGAGAGAGAGAGAGAGAGAGGGCGGCACGCAGACACTCGCGAAATTACGACCTTCGCTTACGTCTGGATACATCGCTCGAGCGAACGAGCTAGCGCCAGCGGACGACCAGGGTTTATAGGGCTGGCGGAGCCGCGGCGAGGGGCAGAAGGTAAGGGCGGACAAGTGGCAGGAGGAAGACGGCGCGAGGGAAGCGAGCCGCGGGTGCGACGGAGACGGTAACGAGAAAGAGGAACGACAGAGAGAGAGAGAGAGAGAGAGAGAGCGAGAGAGAGGAAAGGGGACGGGGGGGACCGGTCGGTGGACGGTAGGATGGGTTAGAGCAGGATGGTGGTTACGGAGACGCACACATCGGCGTGGTTTTACTGTTTCGGAAGTCTAGCCGCCCCCAGGCCATCCACCCCCTTTCCGGCAACGCGGGGGGGACCTACCATCCACCCCGACGACCACCCTTCATCCTCTCATGGGGGTGGACCACCCGCTTATACGACCTTCCAGCCCCTTTGGCCAGACCGGCACACACCGAAGTCGTAAACCTGCACCTTGCTCTCTACCTCTGCCTCTCTGTTTGTCTCGTTCGCTTCCCACCACCGCCCCCCGGTCCACCCCGCTCAACTCTTGCTTTTGCAGTCGCTCTTGCTCTCTGTCCCCCGGCTCTCGTTTCCACCCTCGCCACCCTTGTCCGACCAGGCTTGCCTGCGCCCACCCGCCGCCACCCTCCGCGCCGGGTACCTCGCGCGTGGATACCTCGAATGCACCAGCTCTTTCTCATCGTCTGTCTGACACGCACGCACGCTATCGCTACCGCCGCGCTAGATGGATACAGATACGTATACACACGTATTACACAGCCGCCCGCCTCCCCCCCCCCGGGTCGCGTATATGTAGGTGTTCGTGATCACCTCCGCTCGAACGTGTCACCGTCCGGCTTGTAATCTAAAGTTTCATAACTAAATAAGATAATACGTTCTGCGTTTCCCTCCACGGCCCGCATGCATATTTAAATCCTTTCGGCGCGGCGAACGCGCCTCGCCGCGTTTCATCGCCGAGTAAAATTCCAATTTTTCACGATCGCGCGCGCGCGCGCGCCCGGTCTTAAAGTTTACTAGACACAAGTTTATCCCGCGGCCCCGCGCCGAGACGGGGAAAACAGAGCCGGAATTCAGTTCGCGCCGACGTAGCTTAGTTTATAGGGGGATTTTAGATGCGTTTTCATAGAATTAATACAGAGTTTAGTTTTGCGACCATAAACTAGATCCAGACGGCAGTAAAGCGAACGAAATGGCCGGGGACAGCGCTGTCTCGCCGCGGGCCATTAATGGATCACGAGACGCGGCTAACTATAAATTGATAAGAGAACCTGACCTGCTCCATTAAGACCATAAACTTCGCTAGACTCCTGACGTCTTACCCGTGTTTTTTCTACCTCCTTTTTCACTCGCCCGCCTTTTTTTCGTGTCATCGTGCCGCTTAAAAGTTACCGGCTGCGAAGTCGACCCTTTGGCAGCAGGGCTGAAACCGGGCCACGTTTATTAGTACTTTTACCGTGTTTTAAATTCGAGTTAATGCGCCCCGGGATCCGTCGTTGTTCCCGCTTGATCGAATAAAATTCAATGAGGACGCGGAGAGAAGGAGATAAATTCAATCGCCGCGTCCTTGGCGATTTTTCTTCGTCGCGCCGAGTTAATTCCACTGTAAAACGGTTCGTTCGCCGCGCACGCGGCTCCGTCGCATAAATTCGGCGGCGGTGGAAGTATTCGGGGCATCTCCCCGATGCGAATCCAGTGGATTCTGCGGGCAGAGTGGCGGCGTCTCGTTAATACGGAGCCCAGAAGATGATAAACGAGGCCAACTTATATCAGTAGTCTCTGCTCTACGGTCACGACCAAAAAGTTTCGCCGGCCAAAGTGGCGGCGTCGCGCAAAGTCGGAATGAGATGGGGGTGGCGGCCCCGGACAAACGGAAGTGGCAAAAGGAGAACGAGGAGGCGAGGGCGGGTCGGTAAGCCGGTTTTCGACATTGACTAAACGAGATACGGAGACATGGCGTCCGAAGGAAGGATGGTAAGTACATCGACCACCCCCGTACCATCCCTTCCGACGTACACTCCGTCTCATAACCCTGGTACCTCCGTGATAACTCGTTTAACTACTTCGAACAATTCCATTGTCGTATATTTCTAGAATTCTCCTCAGATCTTCCTTCACTTTTGCATATTTTAAAACTTATTTTTATGGCGTATAAAATATTTAATTAGCAAACATCTGAAACGTGATGTAGAAATTAATAATTTAATTATGAGGATTTGCATTTGGAAAA
This sequence comes from Ceratina japonica, assembly GCA_019453355.1. NCBI lineage: Eukaryota > Metazoa > Arthropoda > Insecta > Hymenoptera > Apidae > Ceratina > Ceratina japonica. The sequence goes on along the minus strand of SMSR01013319.1, from coordinate 12,128 downwards.
ATCGTTTTTCGTTCGATGTGCTGGACGGGACTGTACTTCCTTTAGGTACTCGCGTCAACCCTCTTTTAACTTCCCCTTGAATTCTCCTCCCGTTCGCCAGGACCCGTAGGCATGCAGCAACACCCTCTGCTCCAGGCTTCAAAGGGCACTAGCTGGCACTGGGAAGGAGCCCTTCTTCCTCTGATGCCACCCCTTGGACGCTACACACACACACTGTCTCTCTCTCTCTCTCTCTTCCCTTCTACTTCTAGAACCTTTCAACCGCCTCCGTCGTCCCTTTCTCAAACCCCATTGGCAATCATACTGCCATGGTATCTCCGTTGGAAAATGGCTACCTGACCTTCTGGCTTCTGGGACGTCTATCTGATAGTGAAATGGACAAAGGTGGGAATTTGTGTCGCGAGAAACTAGCGCATTCCGTGACTGATCGCTCGCCAAATTGCTCTTGGACGATTGTTCCCCGGTGATAGATCCACTGGCCACGTGTAGTATCAAACACTCGTTAATTTCAACCTAGTGGAACGAATACACGCGAATCAAATAATAATAAAATCGATCTGGTTCAGTCGATTTATTCGACGATCCGTCGGTTCCCGAAACAATTCCTGAGGAAAATCTCCTAGCCTTGAACTCTCGAAAATCAAAAAGTCCGAAATTGATTTTTGTATTTGGCTCGGATAACGCGTCGCAAACCGCGCGAGGACGATTTCCTCGCGACCTCGATTCCAGCCGCGCCTCATCGTCGCCCTCATCGCCGACTTTACACGGTGGATGGGGGTTCCTCGTCGCCGGCGTTACGTGCCGTGAAAAAGGAATTTGTGGCAGAATTTCGGATTTCTTGGCGCGACGGACGAACGTCAGCATGTAACTTGCTTGCCATGCGTGGTACATCTGCAATACGTACATTATAAGCCAGCGTCATTTATGCGATCAATCCAATATAAAAATTGTTGCTTCAATTATTTAGCAAAATTCCGTATGGTTTTATAATCGTCGCTGAAGATGAAAGAACGTGAATTTACCGTGAATAAACGTCAGCATGTAACTTGCTTGCCATGCATGGTACATCTGCAATACGTATATTATAAGCCAGCGTCATTGATGCGATCAATCCGAAATAAAAATTGTTGCTTCAATTATTTAATTAAATTCTGTATGGTTTTATAATCGTCGCTGAAGATGAAAGAACGTGAATTTTCTATTTCTCGAAACGGCGTTAATGAATTTGTANGTACATCTGCAATACGTATATTATAAGCCAGCGTCATTTATGCGATCAATCCGAAATAAAAATTGTTGCTTCAATTACTTCATTAAATTCTGTATGGTTCTATAACCGTCGCTGAAGATGAAAGAACGTGAATTTTCTATTTCTCGAAACGGCGTTAATGAATTTGTCNCCAGCGTCATTGATGCGATCAATCCGAAATAAAAATTGTTGCTTCAATTATTTAATTAAATTCTGTATGGTTTTATAATCGTCGCTGAAGATGAAAGAACGTGAATTTTCTATTTCTCGAAACGGCGTTAATGAATTTGTACGAATGAGCGTTTTTTATTGAATTGCAGATGTAATCAACCGTCGAATCGGATCACAGCCACTGGATGCATTCTGATAAATGTGATTGAATCAAAGCAGCGTGAATTAATGCAGCGTGAGTAACGCGAAGTTGAGATGGTAAAGTTGTACGGCCAGGTATAAAGAACAGAAGCACAGAGGTAATTGAATTTTCCTATTTTCCCCGACTTACATCCTGCTCCTCGCTCCCCCTCTTTCGGGGAACTCAATTATACCGGCTAATTGATCGTGCCCTGCAATCCTTCCTGTTGGTTTAATTTTAATTGTTCGCTTATTGCTTTCATCTAGTTAGTTCAATTGGTGTAAATTATTTGCGTGCCAACAAATGATAGCGGCGGAGGGAGGAGACGGGGGGGCCGGGAACATTAAAATGTCGTTCCACTAGCAGCCACGGGTTCCCTCTAATTGTACGCCTTAAATCATTTAGACTCCTCTTCTTATCGGCTTATTGTTTCGAGATCATACAAATTAGATGAATCACACTACTCCACGTTTCATATTCCCGCTATAGTAAATCTAATGGCCTCTTATTCCGAGATATTTTCATGAACCGCGGCGAGTACTTCGAGCACCAGGGGATGACGTAACGAAAGAGCGTCGTGTTACATAAGACGAATCGCGAGTCCGACGGCCGTATCAATTTTTTTCGCAAATTCCTCGTAACATGTTTTCTCGGATCGGGCCGTAGCTAGCTCCGTTCGGTTCCGTTCTTCCTCTCTGGGTAATGTCGGTGTCGGCGTGACAAAGCAGAAGTGGGTGGACAGAATGAGTGGAGCGCGGTCCAAAATGTGGCTCCTTCTCGCAGGACGTCGAGGACGAGGACAAGGACGAGGGTGCGAGGAGGAGGAGGGGGGGGGGTGTTCTAGGGACTAGCGCGAGGGCGGATCAATACAATCGCTAATCCGGTGCATTGTGAGGCAAGGCGTGGCGTAGCAAAGAGGCGAGGTGAGGCGGTGGTGGTCTTGCTTGCCTTCTCATCCCCCGCGTCTCAACCACCGGTTTCAACCCTCTCGAGGAGACACCGCACTCTCTCTCTCTCTCTCTCTCTCTCTCTCCCTCTCTCTTTCCCGTTCTCTCTCGCCCTTCCATTCCAGCCGCCTCCTGCCGTCTCCCTATGTTTCGACCCCTCGACGAGCCTGCCTCTGCCTTCTTCCTTCGTAGCCGTTCCCGTTCGGCCCACCCGCGCCCCTACAACGTCCGTTGCCTTCCACCGTCTTGCCGCACTTCCGTTTCCAACCCTTAACCTAGCTGTCGACGAACCAACAACCCCCTTGGCGAGCTACGCTCCACGATCACCCGTCAGCTACGAAAATGTAACTTACGCCGTGGAAGTAAATTCGTCTTTCAACCAGCTGCTCCTTTCCTCCTCTTCTTTCTTACGTTACTTTCCTCTATTTCTCTCTTCTTTTTTTTTTCTTTTTACTTCCCTCCGTCTATCTAGCCATTACGTACGCGCGGCCGGCCCGACTTTGTTCTCCGCGGGCACCGGCCAACGAAATCGACGGTAAGAGGATTGCGATGAATTAGAGCAATGAGGGATTTCGGTCGCCCCCCGAATGTAATTCTTCCGATGGCGGTCCCTTTCAAACCGGGTTCTGGTCGAAATTGCGTCCGCCAGATATTGGATTAGATCCTTCCTTTTTTCCTCTCCCCCCCGTATACGTTTCGAGTTGAACGCATCGATAAACGTACAGAATATAACACGGTCCAGGATGGGATCTTAAGAGGAAATGAAAGTCGCCGGGCAAATGAACGAGCGGCGATCTTGGGAAACGTCAGAAGTTCGCCGGAGCGTCAAATTCCGCGGCGCCGCGACGCTGACCCCCTGCGAACCTTCCGCTCTTAAGCGGGGATGGACCCAAACAAACTCGTTCGCGAACACCCCGAAACTGTGTTACTAGAATAAACTCCGTTCACAAAAGCAATTTACCGGCTCGCGCGCGCGAACTCTCTCGCGTAGGCGCGCTCGCGCGCGTTCGTTCGTTCGCGGCCCAGGAAACGTGTGCAACTCCTATTTGCGGTGCATCAAGATAATAAAGAATATTAATGGACTGAAACGGGCCGAAGCCGCCGCGGACACTAGCAATATCTCAGACGTTTCTACATACTCGCTCTTAATTAATCATTTAACAATTACGCCAGGCCGAAGTCGCGTAATGCATCAACCCGAGACATCGTGTAATTAAATAAATTACGGAATCATAAATCGGTTTTTAACATTTGTACGTATAACGCGCGCTTTAGGTATTGGAACGGGAACAGCGTTTTGCGTTATTGTCACGGGGGATTCGCGGACACTCGTGCCACACCTCCCATTCGCGAAACTGTATTTCCTATAATCTGCGAGCAATCACTTGTTAATTGGCTCGGCTATTTGCACGTGTATCCGTCGGCGCGACACGTCCTCAGACGGCCACTCGATTCGAAGCGACGGGAAACCGAAGAAGTCTCGTTAAATCAAGAACGATTCCGATGAACAATTGCACTCTCCGTGGTACGATCGATTCCGTTCGAGCGTTTGTAACGAGTCCGCGAAAGAGATCGATTACTTGTGCGTTAATTTTTGTGTCGCGGGGAACACGAGCGATCCGTCTACGTTGACAGGCATCGCGCCGATTGATTTACAATGAGCGAAGGCGCGGCGGAATCCGACACCGATATCGTGCCCAATGGCCGCGGACAATTATCCCGGTGGACAAAAGCTACGGGGGTGTACGAGCGGCAATCCCACACGGTGCAACGTTCTTTACGCAGCTGACGCGGCTTACAGTCGTATTAAGGAGGGAATCGCGTGGGCACGCAATAACACGCGCGTGGGCAAACACCCGCACGCAACTTCTACGGCGCGCGCGGCTTGAAAAACTCGAACGTTTCTCCTCGGGGCCGGAGGAGGTGCAAGGACCTCCCGATATTTATCTGCCATTGAAAACTGTACGCTCTCGTCTTCCCGCCTCGGGACGAAACTTACGAGGCCCGCTCGTCACCTCCTACTCTAACAAGACCGTCGTCTTCGCCTTCCCTTATGTTACAGGATTGATGCACCGAACGTTGTAACAATTTTCAAGCAGTCGCAGTAACTTATAAGGATTTTTTTATAGTAACTGAAAAAATAAAGAGTTTTGTATGAAATGTTTTCTGTCGATGTGAATTTTGTTATAAATCGTATAAAGGTATTGGTGCTGTACAAACATGAGACGGTGACCATTTCTGGTCGTATCAAGGGCCGTGTTTCATGTTCATAGGAGGAACTCGAAATTGGAAAACGGCCGGTCCAGAAGCAGCGAAATTAATTGAAGTCTGAGTGGCCGCCGATGAAGGGGCCGAGGCATCGGACAGAAAGAGGTAAATCCGAAAGCGGGATGGGAACAGGTGGGGACGGACAGAGGGAAAGAGCACTGCGATGAGAAACAGGCCGTCCGTATTGCGAGCGAGACGGAAAAAGGGAGGACCGATTGCGGAACTTGGCGCAGACATGGTGTTCCCTACTGGAACCGGGTCGTCTAGCCAATACTCACTTTCTAAGTGTGTACCTCCGCAGAGGGAACCTGAGTGGGTCACCGAAAACCGAACCGCAATTATTCAATTTCATTTTTTGTTACATTAGATTCCGCAAATTATTCATCAGTCAATTTTCCTAATGGTCCTTTTCATTAAATGATAAGTAAGATTTTTTACTTATAATAGCTTTCAATATTAATTTCGTGATTTTAATTTGGATTCAATATTCGATTTGGAAACGTGATAATTATTTGAACAGGAATAGAAATCTTTATTATAGATAATGAATTGAAATTCATGTTTAATGGAATGTCATAAGTACTTGTAGGAAGCTGGAAATTTACTTAATAAATTGGAATCGTTAAAGTTACTAAGCTATCTCTCTTCATGTATTTCCTCTACTATTCAAGGGTTTCAAAGCTCGGAAAGGACATGGTGGCGTCATCTAACTGCAAACAAGTGAAACTAGAACACCTCAGCAGGAATAAGAGTATTTCAATCTCCAATGATTCAATCTTTAAATGAATATTTTTTATCTTTGACGATACTTATTGCAATTTTGAAATTATGAGGTATGGTTTTATAAATGACATTTCATAAAAAATTCATGTTATAATTAAAGACTATTTGTTTATTTAAACAACTCTGAGGTATTCCTTATTCTTTAGACTTTTGATTCAAGATCATGCCTTCAAATAGATACATTAAAAGCTAACACATTGAAACAAGTACGTATCATCATTTCCAATTCTGCTTCTTCCTGGAATCGATAAAAGCTGAAATACTTAAAAGAAAAATCAAAGGACACGTACCTTTCTGTATTCCCAATCCTGTCTGCACTTGAATTTCAAAGAATATTCATATTCACTCCCACGTTCCACGCACTCACTTTAATTTTGATCTTACTGTCTGAACCGCGTTCAGTAAGATGCTGCCATCCGTGTAGACAGCTGGTACTTGCTGCTTATTTCTCGTCGAATTCAGTCAGTCCTTCTGTACGGAAGGCATCACAGCGAAGAGGGTTATTGTAATTCTAACCACAAAGCACATGGTTATTAAATATAACAATAAATTATCGAAATAGTATTTCTATTTAAAATTAAATCTAGAATATAAAATCTGATATCTATACAAGTATTTTAATTAGACTTTAATTTACAACGAGGTATCGAATCCGGCTTTTGCTGTGAGGTTAACCGAACGTGCACTAAATCTTATTAATACTCCGTTAAATTCTTTAAATTTTATTAAATATACAGTGTTTATAATATTTCGATATAGTGTAGAATCTATTAAATTTCTCTGAAACGAGAAACAAATTGAAATACCTGTTATAATCTGTAGAATGCACATTCATTCATTGCATTAAAGAAATCGTGAAATGGGGAAAGCTTATTCTCTTCTGCTACGGCCTTTTCGTAATTTCAATGTCGAGAACCGCGCGCAACGCGTCATTTCGCGAGAGAAGCCGATCCCTGCCCCTCACCATGCCTCGGTGCAGAAACAAAAAGAGGCAGCAGAACAATGTAAGTCACTTGTTTCACAAAATGCTCAAAATCAATTACTTCCCATTAAATAATAGCAACTTTGCTTTCAGTGAATCCTAATTTCTTCGAGACTCATAACAAGAAGGATCCCCGCTTGGACGATCACTTGAAGAGCGTCTTCGTCCAGTCGACTGATCCTCAGGTATATTCAATTAAAAACAAATGATTGATGCACAATCTTAGTAATTAAATTTGTTATCATTCTAAGCCGAGTGAAGTTTTGAGTTCGACGAGGCCACTGCCACAAGACAGGAGTCAACCTCCCCCAGATTTTTACAGTGGAATGTATGATCGTCAAGCACCTATAAGCGCAGCTGGCAAATGTTCTCTGAAAGATGCGATCGTGTTCATAAATAATCATCAGCAAGATCCTGAGAAGCACACCATCGAAAGTATATCGCAAACGTACAAGCTAGATAAAAAAGTAGTAGGTAAATATACGTCAAGAAACGATGGTATCAATGTATACTTTTAAGTACTTTCTTATTCATTTATTATGTTTTGTTTCAGAGAATATTCTAATGAATTTTAAGATTCTTCAGTCGGCGCAGCCTAAAACAAATAAAGAACTCTTAGAGAGTAAACAATAATTTTGTACTCTGTGATTATAAAAATATGTATATAGTATAAATAAATGATAAATGGAAATTCAGGCTCCTTCTAGTAAAGAAATAATTAATATACAATGCTAACATCTTTATTTCAGCTACAATAAATTACAGTAATATTTACAAAGTACAATCATACAAACACCACCACCAAAATTTGTTATTTTTGTCATTTCTCGTATTGTAATGATGGAACAAGACGTTTAGAGTTGGCAGTAAGGTAANTGCTAACATCTTTATTTCAGCTACAATAAATTACAGTAATATTTACAAAGGACAATCATACAAACACCACCACCAAAATTTGTTATTTTTGTCATTTCTCGTATTGTAATGATGGAACAAAACGTTTAGAGTTGGCAGTAAGGTACAAAATAATTTTAACACGTATTAACAGTTCGCTCCGTTACGCACATCGTTTATTTGTTTATTTAAACAACTCTGAGGTATTCCTTATTCTTTAGACTTTTAGTTTGAGATCTCATGCCTTCAAATAGATACATTAAAAGCTAACACATTGAAACAAGTACATATCATCATTTCCAATTCTGCTTCTTCTTAGAATCGATAAAAGCTGAAATACTTAAAAGAAAAATCAAAGGACACGTACCTTTCTGTATTCCCAATCCTGTCTGCACTTGAATTTCAAAGAATATTCATATTCACTCCCACGTTCCACGCACTCACTTTAATTTTGATCTTACTGTCTGAACCGCGTTCAGTAAGATGCTGCCATCCGTGTAGACAGCTGGTACTTGCTGCTTATTTCTCGTCGAATTCAGTCAGTCCTTCTGTACGGAAGGCATCACAGCGAAGAGGGTTATTGTAATTCTAACCACAAAGCACATGGTTAATAAATATAACAATAAATTATCGAAATAGTATTTCTATTTAAAATTAAATCTAGAATATAAAATCTGATATCTATACAAGTATTTTAATTAGACTTTAATTTACAACGAGGTATCGAATCCGGCTTTTGCTGTGAGGTTAACCGAACGTGCACTAAATCTTATTAATACTCCGTTAAATTCTTTAAATTTTATTAAATATACAGTGTTTATAATATTTCGATATAGTGTAGAATCTATTAAATTTCTCTGAAACGAGAAACAAATTGAAATACCTGTTATAATCTGTAGAATGCACATTCATTCATTGCATTAAAGAAATCGTGAAATGGGGAAAGCTTATTCTCTTCTGCTACGGCCTTTTCGTAATTTCAATGTCGAGAACCGCGCGCAACGCGTCATTTCGCGAGAGAAGCCGATCCCTGCCCCTCACCATGCCTCGGTGCAGAAACAAAAAGAGGCAGCAGAACAATGTAAGTCACTTGTTTCACAAAATGCTCAAAATCAATTACTTCCCATTAAATAATAGCAACTTTGCTTTCAGTGAATCCTAATTTCTTCGAGACTCATAACAAGAAGGATCCCCGCTTGGACGATCACTTGAAGAGCGTCTTCGTCCAGTCGACTGATCCTCAGGTATATTCAATTAAAAACAAATGATTGATGCACAATCTTAGTAATTAAATTTGTTATCATTCTAAGCCGAGTGAAGTTTTGAGTTCGACGAGGCCACTGCCACAAGACAGGAGTCAACCTCCCCCAGATTTTTACAGTGGAATGTATGATCGTCAAGCACCTATAAGCGCAGCTGGCAAATGTTCTCTGAAAGATGCGATCGTGTTCATAAATAATCATCAGCAAGATCCTGCGAAGCACACCATCGAAAGTATATCGCAAACGTACAAGCTAGATAAAAAAGTAGTAGGTAAATATACGTCAAGAAACGATGGTATCAATGTATACTTTTAAGTACTTTCTTATTCATTTATTATGTTTTGTTTCAGAGAATATTCTAATGAATTTTAAGATTCTTCAGTCGGCGCAGCCTAAAACAAATAAAGAACTCTTAGAGAGTAAAAAATAATTTTGTACTCTGTGATTATAAAAATATGTATATAGTATAAATAAATGATAAATGGAAATTCAGGCTCCTTCTAGTAAAGAAATAATTAATATACAATGCTAACATCTTTATTTCAGCTACAATAAATTACAGTAATATTTACAAAGTACAATCATACAAACACCACCACCAAAATTTGTTATTTTTGTCATTTCTCGTATTGTAATGATGGAACAAGACGTTTAGAGTTGGCAGTAAGGTAAAAAATAATTTTAACACGTATTAACAGTTCGCTCCGTTACGCACATCGTTATTAAACTGTATTCACTAAACTTTTACGATTCTATGTACACAGTCTTCCGGTTCTTAATTAACTCCATGCTCTTGGAAAACCTAGAATAGGAAAAGTTTTGGTAAAACTTAGAAAACAAAAATTTCATCCAGATTCGATCAATTTTGTATAACTTACTGAATAGAGTGTGGTAAATGGAAATGATGAAAATTAAACAATGAAATCGTTTGAACGTCGTCGCCGAATGAGAGACGGAAAAAGGTCCTTCGTCGACCGGATGTAGTTCTGGAATGGCTGCAGTTTTTGTCTTCATCCAGTCGAAAGCGTCCATTTTTAATCTCCTTTTTAATTCCGCTCCCACCTCGTTTCTAATTCGACGATTATAATTGTTTAACCATCGTATCTGTTAAAATTTATTGAAACAAATAATTTATAGAGCTATAATTGAAGTATAAATTATCCAAATTAATTGAAGTATAAATTAAATGATCGAACTCACGTGGACGGGTGTCAACATTTTAATATCGATCAACTTTGGCTCGTATGGTATCAGAGTGACGTCCCTGAACTTCAAAAAGGTCTCCGAAGTCCTCTGGAAAATTACATAAATTTTACAAGTTTTAGTACAAGTTTTTCTAATGAGTATAATTGACGGGATTAGATTATATACATCAGTGAATTCAGATGTGCCGGCCTCCACCGTTTCAATAATGTTCTCCAAACGAACACCGAAATCCCCTTCTTTATAATAACCCGGTTCGTTTGATAAAAAGAATCCTGGTTTAAATTCGACGGGTCCGCAAACAGTGTCCGACGACGAGGTCTGCGCGTACGACACGGCAATAGGTGCTGAGAACATTATTATTATAATAAGAAACAATTACTTAAAGATTATCAATTCATGCTTAATGCATCGAATTTAGAATATTCTACGATTTCGTTCAAAATAATGAGACAAACATTCGTGGACAGACAGGAAGTGACCGATCCCGTGGCCAGTCCCATGCAAGTAGTCGTAACCGATGTTCCATAACGACGTCCTCGCGACGACGTCCAGCTGATTCGACTGCAAATTGCTTGGGAAGATTAACGAAGAGAGTTGTATCGAACCGATCAACACCCTCGTGTACGCTTTCTTGTGCTCCTCCGTTGGTTCACCGAAATGCAACGTCCTCGTTACGTCAGTCGTTCCATCTGTTAACATCAATTTTAATCTGGTACCATGAATAATTTATTTTTCATAAGAAATCGCAGTTTATTTTTCATAAGAATCCACTGTTTATTTTTCATAAGAATCCACTGTTTATTTTGCATAAAAATCCACAGTTTGTTTATCAGTAAGGAATTTTCGGACTCATACCTAAATACTGTCCTCCGGAATCGATAACCAACGTAGACGTCCTTCCAATTTTACTATTGGTCATATTATTGGGCTCGTAATGAGGAATCGCAGCGTGAGGCCCATATCCGACGATCGTAGGGAACGAGATGCCTTTATTATCGTCCTGTTCGTAACGAAACTCGTTCACCAATCTAGCTACTTGCATTTCGTCCAACCCGTCCGGGTTCATATCGTATTCTCTTTCAAGGTATGCTAGGAAATCGCACATAGCTACGGCATCCCTTAAATGCGATCTCCTCATCCCTTCGGCTTCTATCTCGTTCTTCTGCGCTCGCAGACTCAGCACAGGCGACGGGTTCGGAAATCGTTTCTGAGGGGGAATCTGCAAAAATATACAGAAAATGACCCAATTCCTGTTTATATTACAGTTTTTAATCACTGTCTTATTTTTTTCTAATTCATAAAATTATAGATAAATGCATGAGAAAAAATTATGACAAATAGAAATTAGGATATTTATTATATCTATCATGGATTAATTTTTATACTCCTGTATGAAATAAAAGTTTGCTGTAAGAATAACAGGAGTGGAAAATTGTTGAGAAAAAATGGTAACAAATAGAAATTAGGATATTTATTATATCTATCATGGATTAATTTTTATACTCTCGTATGAAATAAAAATTTACTATAAGAATAACACAAGTGGAAAATTGTAGTAATTTGGAAAATGATTTTACAGATGATTTATTGATCATGATTGTAGTATAGTTTGAACGCGGGCGAGGGAATTGCTCCCTGATTTCCGATGCCGCGGGCGTCCAGGCGTCCCGAAGCACCGGGTAGCATGTCCGCGAGAAGGTGAAACGGTTCGCCATCGCGGCCACTGGAGAACGCGTTCGCGTTTAACCCTATCTCTTAAACGCACGCATACTGTGTCCCCGGGAACAAAGTGCAACAATGAGTACACATCGCGTGTCTATGCATTGAATGAGGGAGAGAAGCGTTCGCGTTCGAGTCTATGAAGGTGCGTCAGCTCGTCACGTGGGGATCAAGCTAAGCTCAACAAGCTCTACGAGGACAGGAGAACATGCCCGCCAAGGTGTGCTCTTGCCTAGGATTATCCACTCTCTAATACTTCGTATAACGCCGACGTATAACGCTAGACTGGCATCACTATCATGAAACATTTTCCCGTAATATAAAACACGGTAATAAAAGTCTGGATTCGATTTTCACGTAAATTTATTATTGCATAGGGTAAGTGTGCCAATTACTGCGGATGCCCCAAATAATGCCGATTTTTATTAAAATCATTAATTATGAATTTTTTAAACGTATTAGACGA
>SMSR01013311.1:28589-43952 GCA_019453355.1 Ceratina japonica | reverse complement strand
TGGAGTTGCGACGGGCGTTGAAAATGATTCGGACGTGGCCGAGGTACCCTTCGACGAGAGCAAAAGGTCTCCCGACTTGGTAAAAAGAAATCCATTTTTAAGACAGTCGTTCGTCAGTTCTCCGGTTGCTCAATCTCCTTCCAACGAGTGTCCAACTTCGCCCATTTTAACGACAGATAGACACATCGGACAATTGTCCGGCAGTGAGAATGAAACTTCTCCGAGTTTTCTAAACGCAAATGTTAATCAGATAAAAAATAGATATATAAGGCGCGGGAGGCGTCTCAGACGCAGAATCGTGTTACCCGAAGGAGTTGTCACCGAGAGTAAATACTTCGCTAAGACCACTTCCGAAAACGAGGAAAGAACCGGTATAAACATTGAAAACGAGGAGAGAACGAGTATAAACGTTGAAAACGAGGAGAGAACGAGTATAAATATTGAAAACGAGGAGAGAACGAGTATAAATATTGAAAACGAGGAGAGAACGAGTATAAATATTGAAAACGAGGAGAGAACTAGTATAAAAGAAATATCAGAAATAAAGAGGCTGTACTTAGAAACGAATGGTGAAGTAAATGATTCCCTAGAAGAGTCTGAAAAAGCAGATTTACGTGCAAGTAACGATGGGCCTAGCGAATCGCGAGTATTGAACGAATGGAGGAATGAAAATTCTCTAAATCGCGAAGTGGTTCAAGCGCATTTAAATGTTATAAACGACGAGTCGCCCTTGAAGGAAGACGATACGAATAAATTAGAAGAATCACGTTTAAGCGTCTCTATAAAGGAGAATAGTATGAATGAATTAGAAGAAACGTATTTAAATGTCTCACAAAATGAGCCTATGAAGGAAAATGATATAAGCAAATTGTACGATCGAAATTGTCCGTTAATATCAACAGAGTTTGACGTAGACCCCGACTTCCTGGTTCAGCAAGGTGACATAAACGATATAAACTGTAGCTACGGATGGTCTGATAAAAATATTCACAAAGAATCTCCTAGCAATAAGATGAAACAAAATAAGCGCTATTCGAATAATCGAACAGTAAGCATATTAAGAATTAAAATTAAGATCTGTTAAAAATAAGATCTGAGGTTATTTTAATTAATACTAAGAACGTTAAAATATATATTTTTTCAGAGTATATACGGAAAAGCGAAGGACAGTACACGTCGGAAGCAGAAAGGTGTAGACAAAAGGCAACCGAGTTTGTTAAATTTCTTCGACGCCAAGCGAAAGGTAAAATAGACACCGAACGTCTCGTTTGTAAATCATCTGTATTACACCAATTTGCAGAATTAGCTTTAAAAGCATCTTATACAATGGTTCCTCGTACAAACGCCGATTTAAGACTGCAACTATGCTTTTACTAAAAACAAAGTGTTCAATATTTCAACAAAAAACTGCCAACGTTTAACCGATGCGTAGCTACGGAGTTATAATAATTTCAGGCAGAGCTGTATGTATATTTCTGTCGCAATAGAGTCCTATTTATTAGTTTCTTTTTCATTGTTTCTGTGCTCATAATATTTAAGCAACTGTGATTGATCGAACGAGCCACACTGCCCTAATGAATTTACTCACTCGATTTACTTTACGTTATTTACTTCTGATGTGTTCGTTTTTATTTTTATTGTACATATTGTTAAATGCGATCGAATGATAATTAATTCTCTACTCTCGATTATTTTTACAATTACTGTTATTTTATATTTTATTATGAACATCCGATGTAGCCTGATGACGAAATTGAAATAAATGTTCAGACATTCATACACGTTCAGTTTCAATTATTTATTCTTTTCCTGTTCATTTTTGAACCCCTTTATTTCAGCACCGAAATCGTACTATAGTTATCGATACAAATCGGTTGCCATGACTGCAAATTACAAACGACTCTCCCTCCGCGTCAGATATTTTAAATACACATCAATGTTTTAGAGGATTATTTGAGAGGAATTACTGCGAGCTAGAGATGGCTATAAACAGCAGCATAGAGGCGGTCTTAAACGAGTTAGGATGGGGCGACGGTTTCCGGATACCGGTGGCGAACGAGGAGAACAGACGACTGGAAGAAGAAGTAACGCGATATCATATATTTCTTTATCTCGTCGATTCTGTTGTTTCACTTGTTATCCTGCTTGCGATAAATGAATGTCATTAGTAGTAATAGTAATTAATCTTGTTTAAAGATCGAGAAGAAAATGAAGCTGAAAGGGAACCTGAGTACTAAGCTCGAGTCCACGGAGGATCGGATTAAAATGATAAAGAAGCAGCTCGGTAATTTAAGAACGGAGCAGGACATGAATCAAAAGCTATTAACCAGCCACTCGACGCGGTTGAGGACGGAGGAGCATCATTACCGTTTGAACTGTAACACCGAGTCGAGTCTCCGGCAAGAAGCGCGAGACTTCCAAAAGGAATGGAAAGAAGTGAACGAGACTGTGACGAGTATAGAAAAGGAGTTGGAGAAAATGACGAGGAAAGTAGAGACGTCGAAGTCAATGGTCAAGTACGACGAGAAATGTCTGAAAGAGTTGGAGGAGATATTGAACGAGAACGAGGACAATAATCAGTTGATAGAGCAGTACATGAAGGACGATCTGAAGGAGTATAAAGTAAGGCAGCGGAAAAAGAAATAGAGTTTTAAGGAAATAGAGGAATACGACTTTTTAATTCGATCTCTTTTTTTTTAGGAATTGGATTTGAAGAGGCAGAAGCTCACCAAGGAATTACAATCGTACCGCGAGTCGATCACTAGGACGACTAACGAAGCGCGAGAAATGGAGATTATTCTTAATCGGACATCAGCTTTGTACGATCAGTCGTTGGCGGAGTACCGGCAGATGTTTAATCAGTGGAAGGAGAGCGTGGCGATGTTGCAGCAGAGGAACGACGACATCAAGAAACTGATTCAAGTACGATTGTATTTCACGTGCTCGTTTTAAATTGTATGGTTAAGGAAGAATCGTACATAGGAGACTGAAACGTTGCACGGAGTCTCAGAGGAGAAGAGGAAGGTGCTTCAAGAGTCAGAGAAATTCTTGAAGGAGCAAATGGATAATAATAAGCAGCTTCAAGAGTCGATTAAGAAGCAGGAAAAGAATCTTGCTTCGATGAAGGAGGAGCAGGGTAAAATGAAGGAAATGATTATCATGTATGACGACCAGGTAACAGGAAACATAAGGGAATGAAGGAGGGAAATACTAATAAATAATACTACTAATATTATTTTAAATCTGTATGTAATACTATTTTTAAAATCTGTAGATCGCCATACAGAAGAACATTCTGAAAGAGTTGACCCAACGTCTGCAACAAGTGAGAGCTGACATCAAACATAAAGAGTCGCAAATTCAGATTAAATACGAAAAGATAGAAAAAACGAGCAGGCAAGTGACAGATCTGGCTAAGAAGTTGGATGATATTACTAATCAAAAAATAGACATAGAAGGGAAGGCAAAAGAACTTGAAGAGATGATCGAGGTATAGACTCTGCTCGTGATATAACATATAACGTAACATGATAAATAATGTAATATAATAAATAATCTAATATAATAAGTAATGTAATATAATAAATGGGATAACAGGAACAGGAAAAGAAGAGGTCGAGAATGATGAAGGAAATGAATCGATTACAAACAGCGAACTTACGTATTACGAATCAAATACAAGAACTGGAGAACGAGAGCAAAGTTCTAAAAACGCAGCACGAGAAGGAAATCAAGAAGTACGAGTATTTAGAAAAATTACACGACAAGGAGGAGCACTTTTTAGAAGAGAAGAAGGAGGTCTGGTATCAAGTGAAGTTCGAGTTGCAAAAGTCGGAGATGAAATTGGACAGACTGAGGGGCTACGAGCACGACAAGTCCGAAGCTGAGAAGAAGCAGAACAAGATCGAGGAGCTCCAAAGCGTTCTAGACGAAAGGATGAAAGTCTCCAAGTTGCTACAGAAACAAATCGGAGCTCTGGAGGTGCGTACAGAATAGGTGTCTGTGAAGTTGGCACGGCCTTCTATTGATAAATAAAAAATAATTGTAGTTCTGATAGCACTTTTAAGAGTTCTAGAGTTCCTAATCAGCTTCACAGACACACAGAATAGTTCCTTTTAATATTCGAACCTAAATAATATTATAGTACACGTTCTCGTTGCGCAGGACGAAATGAGGAAGATATCGAGCAGTCTGGGACACGACAACGACGAGCTACAGTACTTAAGAAATAAAAGACAGGACCTGGTACTTCTCATGAACGCAGGAGAGAAACAGCTGAAAGCTGCACAGATCCGCTACGAAGAGAAGCAAGTAGAGGAAAGTATGCTCCGGCTGAGAGTGACGCAAATGGAAAAAATGATATCTAACATTGGAGACAACGTTTACGACTTAGAGAGACACAAACTTGAATTAGAAGCAGTACGTATGCAAATAAACAATATGTATGATATTATATATAAATAAACAATATATTAAATTGTATTTTACTGTTTAGGCGATGCGAGAACGCAAGGCGGAAATAGCGGTGCAGAAGGAGTCGTTGATGGTTCAGAAACGAGTGGCCGACAGCGAGTGCTCCGAGTTGAGATGCGCCATCGCCGAGAGAACGATACGGATAAAACAATTGCAAGCTAGATACGACAGCACCACGGCATTGCTGGGCACTAATCCTGATGGTACTCCGATTAACACCACGTACCTCAAGATTCAAAATGCGCAGGAGAAGTATCTCCTTCAAGAACAAGGCGACAAGCTGGACGAAACGATCAGGAAAACGGAGGAGGAGATACAGGCGATGGAAAATACTCTACGAGTAGTGAACGTTTGCAATGATAAATATAAGGTAACTGTGAATGCGGACGATGAGAAGAGGCCAGAAGCAGAGGAACATAAGAAATTGAATGAAGAGTTGTGGGATGCGGAACAGGGTTTAAGAGAGAAGAAGAATGAACTGCAATCGTTAACGGAGGACATGCAGGTATCGTACGTTAAGTGAATCTTTGATGTCTTCAGCGAAAGGACTGTAAATTGAATGACTTCAACAGAAAATACAAGCTGAGTACGTGCAGATTTTAAAAGATATAGAGGAAACTCAGGAAAGTAAAGAGAATAAGAGTCAATATTTGATCGACCTTAAACAGCAGATACAGGAACAGGAGGAGAAGATAGCGAGAGCTAATAAAAGTTTGCAGAACGCCAAGAGAAGTATTCACAAATTGTTCGAAACTACAGGAGACAGGAACGTGCTTATACAAGAGGTACTCTTTCGTCGCAAACAGTGGGACGTTAAAACTAGTGATGGGCATTATCGACTAATTTAAACTATTGACTATTTAGTAATAATTGGACTACACTATCGACTATTTAGTCAATAGTTTTTAGTCAATCGTGCCCATCACTAGTTAAAACTATCTTAATCCAGAGAGTTTCTCTCTGTTAATCTATTTATACTTTACAGAAAGAAATAGAACTACGGGAGCTTCAAGAACAGAATACTGTCGTTTTACAAGACATCGCTGAATTCACTGTTCAACACGTGGAAGCTGAATCTTATGTTAAAAAGCTGTTATTATCTCAGAACATCGAATTACCGACTATACCGTTATCTAGTCATTCACAAGGATCTAGTCAATCCCGTAGTAACGCGTCTTCGGAATATCGTCCGAAGAGTACGAACCGCGAGAGCGTTTATGCATCGTCCAGAGAGAGCATCGGACGCGTAGTTACGTTGGAACCGAATTTCGAAAGTACGTAAATTAAAGACATGTGAAATTATTAGATAAGAATGTTAAATTAATAATATTTCTATTTCAGCTGTTCCGATGAGGAACACAGGGAAGAAGAGCGTGAAGCAAAAACCATCCCTAAAATCTGTGCAATCACAAATATCAAAGAAAAGCTTTTAATTTAATTACAAATTATTTAGATATTAACTTTTTTATATTCATACCGAAAATTATGTACGAAGAATTGTGCATAACATTAAAAGATAATTAACATGACAACCATCGAAACTGAGTTTTTAATTATACTTTCTTTTTAACGTTCAAACTTGTAATATAAATAACTGTTATCAATTTATTCGATAACATTTTCATCGCGATTTGAACTTTCTGAACTCTACGAGAGGATTGGATTACTTTACGTAATTTCGCACGAGACAAGGTATGATATTTAGAATACCGTCTGGTTTATTTATCAAATACGTTGTTAAATTCAAATACAGTAAGAATTTAATGTGTAATAAAAAATCTTACGTACATACGTACAAATACCTGTGCGTAGAGCCGGGTAAACCCATCTCCGCGATCTCCGCATCTTCCAATGTACGACACATAACCTAACTGTAACCTCTTGTCTGTAAACAGGAACAGAATACGAAATATTTCAATAAACGGTGTGACAAATTATTAGATAATAAAAATTCGCTCGTTTCTAACGACGAACGACTGTTTTCAGATGCCGGACATCAAGGAGGTTTCGAGTAACAAAGTTNTGGAAGCTGAATCTTATGTTAAAAAGCTGTTATTATCTCAGAACATCGAATTACCGACTATACCGTTATCTAGTCATTCACAAGGATCTAGTCAATCCCGTAGTAACGCGTCTTCGGAATATCGTCCGAAGAGTACGAACCGCGAGAGCGTTTATGCATCGTCCAGAGAGAGCATCGGACGCGTAGTTACGTTGGAACCGAATTTCGAAAGTACGTAAATTAAAGACATGTGAAATTATTAGATAAGAATGTTAAATTAATAATATTTCTATTTCAGCTGTTCCGATGAGGAACACAGGGAAGAAGAGCGTGAAGCAAAAACCATCCCTAAAATCTGTGCAATCACAAATATCAAAGAAAAGCTTTTAATTTAATTACAAATTATTTAGATATTAACTTTTTTATATTCATACCGAAAATTATGTACGAAGAATTGTGCATAACATTAAAAGATAATTAACATGACAACCATCGAAACTGAGTTTTTAATTATACTTTCCTTTTAACGTTCAAACTTGTAATATAAATAACTGTTATCAATTTATTCGATAACATTTTCATCGCGATTTGAACTTCCTGAACTCCACGAGAGGATTGGATTACTTTACGTAATTTCGCACGAGACAAGGTATGATATTTAGAATACCGTCTGGTTTATTTATCAAATGCGTTGTTAAATTCAAATACAGTAAGAATTTAATGTGTAATAAAAAATCTTACGTACATACGTACAAACACCTGTGCGTAGAGCCGGGTAAACCCATCTCCGCGATCTCCGCACCTTCCAATGTACGACACATAACCTAACTGTAACCTCTTGTCTGTAAACGGAAACAGAATACGAAATATTTCAATAAACGGTGTGACAAATTATTAGATAATAAAAATTCGCTCGTTTCTAACGACGAACGACTGTTTTCAGATGCCGGACATCAAGGAGGTTTCGAGTAACAAAGTTTTCGGCGGATGGCAGAAAGTCTATTCGCACGAAAGGTATTGCACATCTCTGCATTTATTAGCGCTCGACGAAAAACCGGACGATTAATTATTTCAGCAATGAACTGGGATGTAAAATGAACTTCGGGATCTTTCTACCACCGCAAGTGGACGAGGGGTCGGTGCCTGTTATTTACTGGTTGTCTGGACTGACATGTACAGAAGCTAATTTCGTTCAGAAAGCCGGCGCACAAAAATACGCTGCTGAGCACGGAGTGATCCTGGTTGTGCCTGACACCAGTCCACGAAACGTCAACATACCTGGGGAAGATGACAGTTGGGATTTTGGAAGTGGCGCTGGGTTTTATGTCGATGCAACGAACGCACCGTGGGACAAGAATTACAGAATGTACAGCTACGTTACCAAGGAGTTGCCAGCTTTGATAAACGAGAAATTTCCTGCTCTACCGCACAAGCAATCCATAATGGGTCACAGGTAAAGAGAGGAACCGGCGCTTATAAAGATCTCTCGTCTCAGTGCTCGTTGACCAAATGGAAATTTTTGTTCGCAGCATGGGTGGCCACGGTGCGTTGATATGTGCTTTGAAAAATCCTGGCTTGTACAAGACGGTCTCTGCTTTCGCGCCTATAAGTAATCCGATCTGCTGCCCGTGGGGCAAGAAAGCTTTCTCTGGCTATTTGGGCGGAACAGAAACTGATCCTGCGTGGAAAGAATGGGACGCCACAGAACTGGCTAAGAAGTATAACGGACCACCTCTGGATATCCTGGTCGATCAGGTACAGAATTGTAATAAACATTCAAGGGAAAACTAATTTAATGAGAGTTCTCTCGCCAGGGAAAGGAAGATCAATTTTTAAAAGATGGCCAATTGCTGCCAGAGAATCTGCTGGCAGCAGCGAAAGATGCTGGACTGTCGCTGGTCTTAAGGTTTCAAGAAGACTACGATCATAGTTATTTCTTCATATCTACTTTCATCGAGGATCACATTAAGTTCCACGTGAAATATTTGAAATCTTAAACCTTACGCCTTCGTTTATGTTAATCTTGTCCATACTAACTTTTGTACGATGAGAGAAAAAGTGTTCGATGGTAAAAAAACTCCAGTTCCAATAAATTACTCACGCAAATAGTAATTATTCCTTCCTTCCTTCCTTACCTCCAGTCATTCCCACAATTAGAAAAGAGAAAGAAGTTTATTCACTTGTTATAATTTTTATAGTTTTTACATTTTCTTCATAAAGTTAAAAACGCGGCATATATTAATATTAATATTTAATTTCATAATAAAGTGATAAGTTAATGCTACTTAGGTGGTTCTCGTAGTTGGTGCCAAAATACTAATACTGGTTCACGTTTCTGCCATATATTAGCATTACCCCACATTTGCCAAAATCTGCAACGAACGAAACAAAGCGTGTGAAGATTCGCGTGTGAAAAACTCTGACGATTTTATACGTACATCCCGAATAACGCTCCGCCTAAATGAGCCGCGTGATCGAGACGTTGCCAGCGCAAAAGACAACCGACGGTATCGAGCCCCATCATCGCTTTAATGGCCTGACGATAAACAGACTCGTTAGAAATACATCGGTTAGGATTGAAACGAAGCAAAAAAGAACTGCGGACTGACCGTGCTGGCGGTGAATTTGACCATAGGAAGAAAGACGATGGCGAGATACATGTTCGGAAATTGGGTGCATATGAATCCAAGAATGCCCATTATTGCTCCCGACTGAAATTAATAATATCAATGTAGCTCAGTTCCGTTCGTGATACGACGATTGATACTCACGGCTCCTAAGGAGGACTTTTTCACTCCAATCGCGGTTTTGTATAAATGACTCGAGAAACTAGACACTACCCCGCTGGCCAAATAAAGAGCCAGAAATTGTTCTCTGCCTAATTCTTTCACGCCGACGGTGCAGAAATTGTATAACACGTACATGTTCACGAGTAAGTGAGGAAGGGAGTAATGAGAAAATGTTAGCAACAGCATCGACCAATAACCACCTTAAATAAGAGACACAGAATGAAATATAACGTTTCGTATAACATTTACAACGATATAACCGAACGGAAACGTTTTACAGTATCGATAAATAAATTGCTGACCTGCTGCGGGACTGCTACAAAAATACCGAAACATCGTCGGTCGAAGCGCAGGTATGTGCCATGAAACGAATACCAGCACGTTTAAGAAAAATATGGGGACAAACAGTTTCTCCCCCTCTGACAGATTGTTCCACCAATCTTCCATACTACGTCTCCATCCTGTTTTCTAAACGTAACAGACACACTCTGATAATCTCTAATAAACCTCCCCGGTTCTACTCAAATTTCTTTATACAAACATGTACTATTCCCCATTGCTTGTAATTTCTGATCATCCTATAGGTTCTTTCCCTGATACGCTCATACTCCCAAATGGCAGCGGCAATAAATGTCGTTCCACTAAACTGGGTTGATGAAAACAGGTAAACTTATGATGTAAAAAAAATGGATTACACTTAGATTAATTTGGTGCGAACAGAGTCAACATTTTTTAACTACTTTCGTACGATTAGTAAATGTTATCGACGTCCTCCTTACCACGACAGTGAAGGCAAACGGTTTCCATAAACTAGGAGAACTATTGTCTGGCTGTTTCTTAAAGAAGCCATTTGAAAAGGACGACTTTGTTAACTTTGTCCTGCCTCTGAGTTTATTAAAATTCCTAATCTGTTTGTATCCATCGAGTGCATACGATTTAGGCTTGAACTGTACAGTGGTAAAAACGCTGGAAAGGTCAGAAAGATCGTTATGCAGCTTCATATCTCTTTTATACAGATAAAGGCCGAAAGAATTGTGTCTTACCATTTATACATATTATCACCTAAACGTAAGAACGATCTGAAAGCCATTTTACAAGCTCNACGTTTTACAGTATCGATAAATAAATTGCTGACCTGCTGCGGGACTGCTACAAAAATACCGAAACATCGTCGGTCGAAGCGCAGGTATGTGCCATGAAACGAATACCAGCACGTTTAAGAAAAATATGGGGACAAACAGTTTCTCCCCCTCTGACAGATTGTTCCACCAATCTTCCATACTACGTCTCCATCCTGTTTTCTAAACGTAACAGACACACTCTGATAATCTCTAATAAACCTCCCCGGTTCTACTCAAATTTCTTTATACAAACATGTACTATTCCCCATTGCTTGTAATTTCTGATCATCCTATAGGTTCTTTCCCTGATACGCTCATACTCCCAAATGGCAGCGGCAATAAATGTCGTTCCACTAAACTGGGTTGATGAAAACAGGTAAACTTATGATGTAAAAAAAATGGATTACACTTAGATTAATTTGGTGCGAACAGAGTCAACATTTTTTAACTACTTTCGTACGATTAGTAAATGTTATCGACGTCCTCCTTACCACGACAGTGAAGGCAAACGGTTTCCATAAACTAGGAGAACTATTGTCTGGCTGTTTCTTAAAGAAGCCATTTGAAAAGGACGACTTTGTTAACTTTGTCCTGCCTCTGAGTTTATTAAAATTCCTAATCTGTTTGTATCCATCGAGTGCATACGATTTAGGCTTGAACTGTACAGTGGTAAAAACGCTGGAAAGGTCAGAAAGATCGTTATGCAGCTTCGTATCTCTTTTATACAGGTAAAGGCCGAGAGAACTGTGTCTTACCATTTATACATATTATCACCTAAACGTAAGAATGATCTGAAAGCCATTTTACAAGCTTATCTATTGGAGTAAACCAAGAGGAAAATATCACCAGCTGCACGTTAATTTTATGAAGCATCTGACGACGGTATTCATGTCAAATTACTATCATCTCTGAAAAAAAAACGAAAACGACATGAAATGAGACCGAACGAATTCGTCATAACAGCCGGAACGAAACATTCGTTCACCTCTTATACAATTCATTTCTCCAGATTTCTCTGTACAATCTCGAGAGCATAAAGGGAGCTCGTGAGATTTCACTGAGAATCGTGCAACCGAAAATTGCACGCCTATATCTACGATAAATTTACAACGATATAACCGAACGGAAACGCATAAAAGTTTGACGCGTAATTTCAAGTTCTTTTTTTTAACAATACTTGTATTAAATTTATGTAATGTTCGCATTGGCTGGAGTCGCACGCCGCCGCAACGTTATATACTTACAACTGATCGAAATCTGTTTATCGTCTATCGCTCAGACATGACTTAATATGTAACAACTATTAAATAAGTATTAAACGTAACGTTGTTGTAAGAAAAATATCACAGTGGATCTGCTGAATTTCCATGCGGCCTGTTGGCACTGATGGGCGCATCGTGGGATTTTTTACAAGTTACTAGTGTCACTGCGTTCAACAGAACAGCAGAAATGCCCTCGCCAGGTACTATAGCAAATCTTACCAGTCAGATGAGCTTTATTTATTTACTATCGGAAGCGAGCCTTTTTGTAACATAATTATTAGTGAAAACCACGTAAACCTTTTCCGTCACGCCGACCACCGATCCCGTTGCGAAAGGTACGAACAGCCGAGAGTGTCTTATCACCGATTGCTGCGCGAATTAACGTTTGTGAAATGTGTCATCATGTGCTCGAACGTGGAATAAATAGTTTAATTATCGACCTGTTCTCAATGTTCGAACGCCGTTCGATTCTCTTCGACGAATTTTATGTAACGAGTATCATAGATCTCTCTCTCAAAGCCACGTCTTAGAATTATTCGACAATTCTGTTGAGCTGCATGTCCACATTTCACGTTTCGTTCCTGAATTGTTTCGCATTTTACCCAAGAATTTATTACTGATTGTTCACTGAGTCATGCGTTCAATTACTGATGCCTGCGAAATGATCCTGACGTGTTGCAGCTATGTCTAATGAAGATCGTTTGAGGAAGCTGCTGGCCGACCTGGGAAAAGCTACTTTACGCGGAGTTCGCAAGTGCCCGAAATGTGGAACTTACAACGGGTCCCGCGGTCTGTGCTGTAAGAATAAATACTGCGACGCGGTGTTCAAAGAGCCTGGCGAGAAGAGGAAACTGTCGACGGAGGCATGCAAGCTGATCACGGGCACGACTGCCCAAGTCTTCTCTGTGAGAGTACGAGACAAAGGGCCGGACTATCGGGGATTCGTTCAATTGCCGTTAATAAACGCGACTATCTCTAACGAGATGACGACCCTCATCTCACAGTCCAC
Organism: Ceratina japonica; assembly: GCA_019453355.1. Classification (NCBI taxonomy): domain Eukaryota; kingdom Metazoa; phylum Arthropoda; class Insecta; order Hymenoptera; family Apidae; genus Ceratina; species Ceratina japonica. The sequence goes on along the minus strand of SMSR01013311.1, from coordinate 31,296 downwards.
GGCGTTGTGCTTTGTCGACAGCTGCGAGAGGAGTTTCGATACCAGTGTTTTAAAATGTCACGTAAGTTCTATAAAAATGTGACATTTACAAGGCTCGACGTGGAGAGTATACGACGTTCTTTCGACAGGAGAAAGATTCATCCGATGTGCCTGTGTCCACGTGCCAACACATACAGGCTGCCTTAAGATGCTACGCGGAAGCTCAGCCGTTAACTTTAAGAAATTCTATTCTATCGTCGTTGAATGTAAATAATGAGATCAAGCAAGAAATTTGGCTACTGGCTACCGAGACCTCGGGCCCCTTGGTGCAGCGCGTGTCTAAGAATATAATGGCGGTGAAATGCAAGGCTTCGCCGAAACACCCGTTAGGATACCTTCATTTCTCCCTTTTCGTCACCAAGTCGAAGGATAAAATCGAGCACCGTTACTTCTGTTCTTGTTCCGCGTTTACAGTAAGTAAACGACGATGAATCTGTAAATCACTCTGAAATGAAAATGTTCTAAGGAAAGTCTGTTTATAGGGCTTGGCGAAAACCGAGGATAAGACGGACGTAGCACAATCTTCTCAGAACAATCGTTGCGTACACTTTTACGCTTGTATCTGCGCGTTCGCCAGCGACGAGAAACTGTCCGAGGAGTTCAACTATTATATAAATCTGGATCAAAACGATTTGAACATATCGAGACCACTGTCGACGGTGTTGCAGAATAACGAGCAAGATAAAATAATAGGAATTGGTAAGTTTTATATTAATCAAACATAGAATTCGCAGTGAGAGTGTATATGAATTCTAGATCTCGACGGCTTGGCTACGGACGAGACGGACACGCATCTTTTAATATTCCGAGACGACTCTTTAACGGTACAAAGTTTAGACGGGAACAGGCTAGACTTGGACTCGATGAATCTGGACTCCACGATTTTACCGCATAATATCGTCGAGAACATCGAAGTGGAATGCGACCGTACCTTGTTAGTAGACAATAATATAATATCACAGGTAAGATCACTGAATGAGAGATTTGTAGACGGACTTCTTAAAGCGTTACGATTCTTCTAAAACTAGATAAATAACTTGGAGGTAATCAATCAAGGTGATTTGCAACCCGACGGGAGTAGTGTCAAAGTGATGGACGATCAGACGAGCATCGAGTCTAAGTACAACGTGCTGAACGACAGTCAGTACATATTGAACGATAATAATATAAAAATCTTGAACACCGGGACTTTGAAGATCCTCGATGCGAACACGATTTTAGACGTGAATAACATCAAGTTGATCGACACCAACACCGTTTCGAATACGAGCGGCGTAAAGATAGTAGATAAGAACGCTTTGGTTCAATACGACACTGGAAGCCTGTCTAACACGGAGAGCAGTATTCTACAACAGCCGAGTTCTACGAAACGAAAGAGGGACGACAAGCCGGGAGGCGTGAACGCGACGAGTCTGAACAATCTGAGTTCGATAGAGCCGAGGAAAGCTAAAGCGAAAGTGCACATCGTGAAGAAGTATCAGAACCCCTGCGAGGACCTAGACGAGGCCAATATAAATTTACCTTTCGTCAAGTGGCTGGCGTCGATCACGGAGAGGATAAATCAGACGATGCACTTTCAGTTCGACGGGAAGCCGGACCCTCTGGTGTTCCACGTGCCGCAGATATTCTTCGACTGTCTGCGCGAGAGGATATCGTGCGGCGGGAAGAAGAAACGTCTGCCGAACTCGACCACCGCGTTCGTCAGAAAGGACGGCGTGCCGTTGGGCACCTTCACGAAGTACACGTGGCAAATCACGAACATCCTGCACGTGAAGAGTATCTTCGAAACGCCGCTTATACCTTTGGAGATCACGAGGAGTTTTGTTCAGAACGCGGACGGTACGTACGAGTTGTACAAAAGGGAGGAGACGGAGATCGACCGGTACAAGAAGACCAACAACAACGCGTTGATTAAACCCTTGGAGTTAAAGACGTATTTAAAAGTCGGTAAGTAGGAGTAAAAAGCAGCGAGATATATCTTGCAGGGTTGTAAATAATGCATTTTCTTTTTTAATGCATTATCTATTCCTACGATCATTATTAAAGTAATTAATAATGCAAGAACATCAATGATTATTAAAATAGTGAATACTGCAAAAATAATGTATTGATAGCATTCATCTTCCGGATTGAAACCGTGTATTTTGACAATTCATATGCCAAGTCAATCCGGAAGATGAATGCTATCAGAATAAACAATAACTGTGAAAGCCTTAAATCCATAATGCATTGATCATTATTAAATTAATGCGCAATGCAAAAGTAATGCGTTGATCATTATTAAAATAATGCGTAATTTAAAAATAATGCGTTGATCATTATTAAATTAATGCGTAATTTAAAAATAATGCATTGATTATTATTAAAATAATGAATGATGCAAAAATAATCCATTGATCATTGTTAAAATAATGAATAAAGCGAAACTAATGCTTTGAGGATTATTAAAGTAATGTGTAATGCAAAATTCATGCGTTGATCATTATTAAAATAATGCGTAATTTAAAACTAATGCATTGATTATTATTAAAATAATGACTAATGCAAAAATAATGCGTTGATCATTGTCAAAATAATGAATAATGCAAAAATAATGAATTGCTCATTATTAAAATAATGAATAATGCGAAACTAATGCATTGATCATTATTAAAATAATGAATAATGC
>SMSR01013311.1:5231-15988 GCA_019453355.1 Ceratina japonica | reverse complement strand
AAGGTGACGTCGCGAGGATTAAATAGACAGAGTTTATGCAGTGAGGCATGAAAAGAGTTGATCTTCGAGTACTAAAACCGTTTTAATTCGCCTGAGCGAGTTTCTATTAGATGAAGGAGAAGCTTAAGGCTTGGGTTTCTGTCGGCACAAACTTTTGGGAGTCGCGGTTAATTATCCTTGAACAACGATGGATAACAGAGTCCTCGGTGAGGAGCCTCGAGCGAACCATTGTTCACGGTATCGATGAAACGTCACGTACAACGTCGCGCCCGTTTTTCCTTTTCGCCGATTACGATCCCGCGGTCGCACAATTTTCACGCCGCGTCGAGCCGCTGGTATAACTAAATTTATTATACAGGGTGTCTCGTATTAATCGCCCCAAGCGAATATACGTATAAGCTACACGTCTACGAGAGTAATAACGAAAAAAAAGAAATGGTTTTTAACGTAGATAAATAGAGCTGCTAGACGCAGAGTAATTTTATTTTTTGTAACTCTTGGATTAATTCAAGAAAATTCTTAACGAATTCTTTATACGTCGATCTCGATACAACGATTAAACGATTCTGCCGGTCGTAGACGTTCGTCCATCGGATTAGAGTATTAGAATATGTAGCAGGGATCAAAAAGATAGAACGGATTGAAGCAGGAGGTCCGATCTCGTTCGGTCATCACAATATTTATTTTAGAATATTCGTAGTCCCTCGTCGGCGCTGTCGCGGCTCGGAACCGCGAGCTCGTACATAAAAATTCTTTTTATGTTTCGTGTACAGACGACGATCACGTCCGCCGCGCTCCTCCCGGCATCCACTCGCGTACAGAATCGACGATGAAAGACAGAGAGAGTTATAGACGCGTTTCCGTCGAAACGGAAAGAAACTCTTTATCGAGCCTCGATCTACGTTCTATTTATACATTATGTTTGTAGGGACGATACGAGTGGACACCCAGTTTACACGTTCCCGTAAGAACTTGTGTGTGACCGTCGCCCGGTCGAACTGAAATTCTTTACTTGAAACGTCGGGAAACTGAAACTCGACGTGGCGCACGTCTCTTCTCGCTTCCAGGCGAACCTCAAACGCAACAACGAAGTCATCGGTCGGTAGTATCAAAAATACGCACGGTGGAGACAAATTATTATACCTTTTTCTATTGCGACGTTTCCCCGGTGACGTTCGTAGCATCGGGCAAAACTTCCGGCGCCGTTTCTATCTCGAAATTCGGTCACGGGCGTCGGAGCTGCCTGCGCGCATCCGATTGTCTTCTCCGAGACGCCACTATGACTCAATCGTCTGTCTTTCGAACGTAAAAGCGACGAGGACCGTTTAAAGAAGGTGATTCTATTAGGGAGACCGGAAAGTAATGTCGTTTCTGCTGTGCGTTCACTTCTGTGTGTTTGGTGGAGTATACGCGGAATTGTTCATTTTTAAGTGCTGAAACCTGGACAAATTGTTAATGCAGATCTTTATTGTGAACAATTGGATCGAGTGAACCGATCTTTAATCGAAAAGTATCCGGTGATTGTCAACAGAAAAGGTGTTATTCTGCAACACGACAATGTAAGACCGAACTGTGCAAGACAAACCTTGGAAAAAATTAATGAATTAGGGTGGGAGGTACTGCCTCACCCACTATATTCGCCCGATATCGCATTTCCTCGGATTCCCATTTATTCCGATCGCTACAACATTTTCTTAGTGGCAAAAAATTTGGAAATTTGGATGATGTCCAAAATGCCATCTCGAGATATTTTACTAAAAAACCAATTGATTTTTATCGGTCCGGCATTGAAAATTTGTACACTAGATGGCAAAAGGTTGTTCATACCGAAGGTGATTACATTATTAACTGAAAATAAAAACTTGTTAAAAATTTATTCGTTTGAATTTAATTTAAGAAAGTGACATTACTTTCCGGTCCCCCTAATATTTTTATAAAAAGATCTAAACGGAGTTCGGCGGAGTTTATGATCCTCGTTCGATCAGTGACTTTGCTACTTTATTTTGCACCTTAGAAACAGAAATGTATTCGAAGACTGATTAGAATATTTCTGATTTGTGTCCGAGTTTTGTCCGATGATGCGAGCGACAACGCGAGATCAGAAATCAACTTGCACTTTTTTAATTCGCGTATAAATATTGTAGGCGAACCAGTGAATACGCGCGTCATCGAGTCTGAAAGCAGCGATTCGAACAGAGAGAGAGCTTAGGACTTCCGTCCGTGTTTCTTCTAGGAGCTCCTAAAAGTCGTTATCCTCTAAAATTTATATTTACTAACACATTAGCTTTTAATCGTAACGACATCGACGGCGTATGGTAAATCTCGTCTCTTATCGCGCGATTACAGTACGAATTCTTAATTGTTACAATTTTCCGATTGATTGGGCTTAAGGTAAGTTTTCCCTGAAGCGTCAGAAGCGCGCGTCTAGCGTCAGCGTTCACATTCCACTCTCATTTTTGTGCGATTAAGATTGAGTCAGTGATTATGCTTATATTTTTTACAAACGTTTTTTATATTGTGACATCACACGAGAAACACGCATTCAATTAGTCAAATCGTCCTTAATCGCACGAAAACGAGAGTTGAATGTGAACTAGGGATGTTCGTTTCCGATTCGATTCTTGAAAAAATTGATTCTTTTGATTAAAAAATCGATCTTTGGAATCGATTCTTCTGTATTTGATTTTCCCCAGAATCGATTCTTTGAGGTGAGAATCGACAATCGATTTTTTACCTTCTTGGGAATTAATTGTCCCTAGTGAAGTCAAAATGAAATACCGACAGATCTTAAACATTATTTACAACAACCATTGATTGATCGTAAAGAAGATCTAATATTATTGAACTAATCCTCTGATCTCTTAAACACTCAACGATATATCCTCTGTTAACCATCATTGCGAAAATATATTTAGCGATTGTGGCAACGTCAGTCTCGTATGAAAGATTGTTCTCAACGGCTAGCAATATTTTGACTGATTAACAGAAATAAATTGTCACCTGATCATCTGCAACATTTGCTTTTTCTAAATTCATTGCCAATTGATGAATGAAAATTAGATAAATAGAAACGTATTTTGCTACTTTATATAATACTATTTGTTAATTATTTACACAGTTACAAAATAAGTATTTTTTTGTTACTTCAAATAAAATATTTGAAAATTTTTTTATGCTTTGTTTTTAATTTGCATTTTTAACATGCATTGTTTTATGCTTTATGAGTATGAGCTTGTATACTTAGGTACATTATGTCCGTTGTGCTAAACGAATGAATATACAAATTTTCTGATTATTTAAAGAATTTGACATTTATAAAATCGCACATTAATAATAGTTGGTATAAGGAAATTATGAAAGAAAGAGAAAGAGAGAAAAAAATATTCAAACCATCGATTCTTTCGGTTTCGATTCTTGCAAAATCGAGTCATTGATTTCGATTTTTTAACAGAATCGATTCTCATCGTTTCGATTCAGAAACGATTCAAAAATCGATTCTTTAAAGAGAATCGAACATCCCTAACTTAGGTATATTATGTCCGTTGTGCCAAACGCATGAATATACAAATTTTCTAATTATTTAAATCAACATGACATTTATAAAATCGCACAATAATAATAATTAGCATAAGGAAATTATAAAAGAAAGAGAAAGAGAGAAAGAAACATTCAAACCATCGATTCTTTCGGTTTCGATTCTTGCAAACTCGATTCATTGATTTCGATTCTCATCGTTTCGATTTAGAAACGATTCAAAAATCGATTCTTTAAAGAGAATCGAACATCCTTAATGAATATACAAATTTTCTGTCTATTTAAAGAATTTGACATTTATAAAATCGCACAATAATAAAAATTAGCAGAAGGAAATTATGAAAGAAAGAGAAAGAGAGAGAAAAACTTTCAAACCATCGATTCTTTCGGTTTCGATTCTTGCAAAATCGATTCATTGATTTCGATGTTTTAACAGAATCGATTCTCATCGTTTCGATTCAGAAACGATTCAAAAATCGATTCTTTAAAGAGAATCGAACATCCTTAATGTGAACGCTGACGCTAGACGCGCACGTCTGACGCTTCGGTGAAAACCTACCTTTAGAGAGGTGTCCGCGGCTCGTTCGCCGGCTCGAGCAGAAAGTATAGTATACAGATTATCGGGAAATCTCGTCTCGAAATAGATCACACGTTAGTTACAAAAATTATTGGTACGCTTCTTACCCGATTAGATCGCGATTATTTATTAAAAATATTAAATGCCTCCAGGTTTAATCTCTGGCGATCGTTCGTATACGTACCAATACTTGTTGCGGTCGCCGTGATTCATCGATGGAAGCGGAGGAATGGAAATAATAGGCGTGTCAGAGCGGAGGAGGCAAAAGTGAACGATTATCTGGTTTCGTTCGAGGAACAACGATATTTTTCTACGATACCAATTTCTACGAGAACATTGTTTCAAAGAATTTAATACAAACGACCTACGTCCGCGGCTCGTAGACGGTTTAAAGAGATTTATCTGGATATCAGCCTTCAAAGTACGATTCTTCTTTTAACTTTTCACCGAGCTTTGATCTCCGCCTCTACCGAGCTCTTCCATCGTTATGACATTAGTCTCTGATTCCATTTCGACTTTCTCTCTCTCTCTCCCTGAAATTGAAGTAGTTTTTTTTACGTAGTAGAATTTNTTATGAAAGAAAGAGAAAGAGAGAAAAAAATATTCAAACCATCGATTCTTTCGGTTTCGATTCTTGCAAAATCGAGTCATTGATTTCGATTTTTTAACAGAATCGATTCTCATCGTTTCGATTCAGAAACGATTCAAAAATCGATTCTTTAAAGAGAATCGAACATCCCTAACTTAGGTATATTATGTCCGTTGTGCCAAACGCATGAATATACAAATTTTCTAATTATTTAAATCAACATGACATTTATAAAATCGCACAATAATAATAATTAGCATAAGGAAATTATAAAAGAAAGAGAAAGAGAGAAAGAAACATTCAAACCATCGATTCTTTCGGTTTCGATTCTTGCAAACTCGATTCATTGATTTCGATTCTCATCGTTTCGATTTAGAAACGATTCAAAAATCGATTCTTTAAAGAGAATCGAACATCCTTAATGAATATACAAATTTTCTGTCTATTTAAAGAATTTGACATTTATAAAATCGCACAATAATAAAAATTAGCAGAAGGAAATTATGAAAGAAAGAGAAAGAGAGAGAAAAACTTTCAAACCATCGATTCTTTCGGTTTCGATTCTTGCAAAATCGATTCATTGATTTCGATGTTTTAACAGAATCGATTCTCATCGTTTCGATTCAGAAACGATTCAAAAATCGATTCTTTAAAGAGAATCGAACATCCTTAATGTGAACGCTGACGCTAGACGCGCACGTCTGACGCTTCGGTGAAAACCTACCTTTAGAGAGGTGTCCGCGGCTCGTTCGCCGGCTCGAGCAGAAAGTATAGTATACAGATTATCGGGAAATCTCGTCTCGAAATAGATCACACGTTAGTTACAAAAATTATTGGTACGCTTCTTACCCGATTAGATCGCGATTATTTATTAAAAATATTAAATGCCTCCAGGTTTAATCTCTGGCGATCGTTCGTATACGTACCAATACTTGTTGCGGTCGCCGTGATTCATCGATGGAAGCGGAGGAATGGAAATAATAGGCGTGTCAGAGCGGAGGAGGCAAAAGTGAACGATTATCTGGTTTCGTTCGAGGAACAACGATATTTTTCTACGATACCAATTTCTACGAGAACATTGTTTCAAAGAATTTAATACAAACGACCTACGTCCGCGGCTCGTAGACGGTTTAAAGAGATTTATCTGGATATCAGCCTTCAAAGTACGATTCTTCTTTTAACTTTTCACCGAGCTTTGATCTCCGCCTCTACCGAGCTCTTCCATCGTTATGACATTAGTCTCTGATTCCATTTCGACTTTCTCTCTCTCTCTCCCTGAAATTGAAGTAGTTTTTTTTACGTAGTAGAATTTTATTTTACTTTTTTTTTAGAACGAATCGCCAATACTGTTTCCTTCCGATATTTAAATTCGATAACACTAATAAAATTTGTATGTACAACGACATCAGTACTCGAAAGGCTGTATCGCAATCGAAGGAACGAATTCAAATTGAAACAGCCATCCATTTTCTCATACTCCACTTGACACACAGCGATCTCCGAATTTCAATACACTCTCGACCTCGACGTCAATATTAATCGCTATACATGGTTCTCGCGTTCGGAAACCGCTACGAACGACGAGAGGTCTCTCTCCTTCGTTACACGTCCCGATTGATTTTTTTCTCTCACCGACGCACACCGCCTTAACATAGTTTTTTGATTTACGTGTCACATACAAACAGCTCGCATAAGAAACGTCTAGGATTGTCTAGCTAATGATACGTTTTTCCATCCCTGGTCCGGGTACCAGTTCGTCTCCTCAGGTGAGATTTGATATTTCTTCTAATGACAACCTTCGTCTCACGCCATTGACAGCTACTACTCTGTTCCCCATGTATCTCCGTGTCAATTCCTGTCGGCGATCGAGTTCGTTCGAACGAAATTCACTTAAAGACGAAGTAACAGGATGAACGAGGGTTTGAACATAAATTCTGTGGTAAGTAGCGATGGGCATTATCGACTAATTTCAATTATAATTAATAGGATCGTATTATCGACTATTTAGTTGCGGATTTAAATTACGCGCGAAAAAATTATTATATTATACTATGTGAAAGCGAGAATGATTTATTGTTTTATTTTCCTTAGCAGTGTTAATCCATTTCTATTTCTCTAATCTTTAGAATTCTAATTAAGGAGGTTCATCCGGTTAAGGAATTAACAGACAGATCTCCAAAAAAAATTTGGTCTGTGGCCGATATTCATAGTCGTTACTTATTTTTAAAGTCGCCTTAAGCATTTGCTTAAGTCCGTGTTTCCTGTATGAGACAAGGACGGGAAATATGGGATAGACAGTGATAGCAAATGCTTAAGTCGATCTCAAGAATAAGTAACGACTATGAATACCGGCCTATAACAGTATACCAGGATACCTAAAAAAAATTTGTAAGTCATTCGGATACCTTAAGGTAGTTCTATAGGTTCGACGATTAACGACAAGAATGGGATAAAACTTTACACAGTAGTAGATTAGTATAAAAAAAAGGTATGGTAAAAATTTTAGAAAGCTTCATTGCTTCTGAAGCGAGAAATTAATGTTTCAATTTTCTGTGATTTAACACGGGTCTTTATTGGAAATCATACTTTTTCGCTGTTCAAATTATGATATTTCAGCAATTAACGACAAGATTTTAATGAAATTTTTTGAGCTAGTAGAATAATCTTCAACCATTATTTACTTCTTTTCAAAAAATCCATTCATTGCCTATGAGATTAGCAATAAAATAAATTCTACAGACACAATGAGTAGGCAATCACTATGTCAGACATATTTAGCAACGTCGCATCATATGAAGGTTATGAACGCCGTACGCGGGCTATTTAAAATTCCTTTTTGAGGTTAGTTATCCTATTTTTCGTACCGTAGATGTTTCTAATGTTCGCTGCTAATTTTTTGCTTTGATTCCTTCTCTTCCATACTTTCTCCGTCACTCTTTTTCCTTTCCAATAAAATCTCTTTTCTTTAATGTTCATATCACTATTTTCGAATTCCATTTTACGAGTAACACGCGTTGTGTCAGGTGTCAGCAAACAAAGCTGCTCGAGAAGGTTAATACGCGACGTTGTCAGATATAAAAATTACGTTAATCACATTCACAGCTATTTTGCACAACTTTGCATTGACTAGCGAGTACTAAGAGAACTACCTTAATGATGAGATATTAATATAAATATTTTTTACAATTTTACATGTAGTCATATGGAAAAGAGTGATTTCCCAGACTTCTATTGCTAATTTATTAGGTATTGGCAGACAGTTTTGAATGAAACTTATCTCATATTAAAGAGAAACATTTAACGAATATTTTAATTGCAAATTTCGGTAGATTGGGTGACTATGAATCGAGAAATATATAAACACAACAAACGAAATCTGCATTTTTCAGCAGTAGATAAACTTCATTACTAACATGTTCGCTAGTCAAGCGAGCTCCCCTTTTCTATAATTTGCATTTGACTTGCTATCTATCAGATGAACCTCCTTAAACGAGTTTGCAATTTGAAAAATTTTAATTCGTTACAATTAAACAGAACCTAGCTTTTTTTATTCTTCTGAACTTGGACCATCGAACTAAGGACTGCAACTTATCGATAATGCGAGCAGCTGCCCTAAATCGGTTCGATACAGCGGATAAATAAATAAAATCAGTCGACTTAAAGTATCTCTGGTTACTATCGACTAAATCGATAGTATTTAATTCAAATTATGATATTTCAGCAATTAACGACAAGATAGTAAATCGATAGTATTTAGTCGATAGTAACCAAAGATACTTTTAGTCGATAGTATAAATCGATAGTATTTAGTCGACGATGCCCATCGTTAGTGATAAGCACGATCGCAATAGACGTGAGCCAACGCGATTGTCACTATTAGTTCGTTAAGCGATATAGTTAAAGTTAGGTCACCATTTCGGTGAAGACCAGATTCACACTTCTCTCACTTATCGCCGTTCGTCGGAATGATCGTTTGATAGCACCATGCACGATTATCATCTACGTAATTAATATTTATTTGCTTCGGTGACTCGAGTCTACCAGTGGTACAGTTTTGACGACTCGTCGGTGACATCCTTAAAGCACGTACCATCGAAGGCCAGCACTCCGTGCTAGGTAAGTATAGTCGAATGTATCATCGTATACTTAGCGCACTAATGAAAAATTATTAATGATAAATGTATGGATAATTTAGGGAAATTTAGGGAATGAGTTTTAGAATTTCGGGAGTCCTAATTAATTAGTTATAACAAAAACAAAGTAGACCGTCGAGATAGCGGAAAGGTAATATTTTTGAAAAATTTTTAATTGCAAATGGTGCAGAATAATTTAGGGAAGCGATCACTATAGTTTTTATAATTTAGGGAATCCGAAAACAGTTGTTAATTAGTGAATAAAGTGTTATTATTTCAATGCAACACACTATACCTAAACTCGATTGTCAGGACAACGAAAAATTAACATTTTCTACTGGTTTTTCAACTGCAAATGGTGTAGAACAATTTAGGGAAGCGATCTCTATAGTTTTTATAATTTAGAGAATCCGAAAACAGTTGTTAATTAGTGAATAAAGTTTTATTATTTCAATGCAACACACTATACCTAAACTCGATTATCGAGATAGAGAAAAAACAATCGAGTTTAGGTATAGCGTGAGGCATTGAAATTATGAAACTTTATTCACTAATTAACATCTTGTTTTCGAATTCCCTAAATGATAAAAACTATAGGGATTTCTTCCCTAAATTATTCTGCATCATTTGCAATTAAAAATTTTTCAAAAACATTGCCTTTCCGCTATCTTGACGGTCTACTTTGTTTTTGTTATAACTAATTAATTAGGACTCTCAAAATTCTAAATCTGTAAGATAAAGAACTTGAACTTTGATAACTTAACATCATTTATTCACATCCTTTCTCAGTCAGTTGCCGTTAACGGATCAATAGCTATTCGCCTTCTCTTCGCAACGCAAAAAAAAGTAACTAAGCTCTTCTATTATAGATAAGTAACGATAGATCTGTTATACATAGCAAAAAAAAAGTAACTAAATTCTTCTATTATAGGTAGTAACGATAGATCTTTTATACATAGCAACGATAGAAAGAGAAAAATCGATGTATATCGATATACATCGACATTCCTACAAATCTCATTCCCTAAATTTCCCTAAATTCTTCCCTAAATTTTTCCCTAAATTTTTTCCTAAATCCATACATTTATCACTAATTAATTTTCGCTAATTATTTTTCATTAGTGCGCTAAGTATACGGTAGTATCGAATGTCACCATCGAAGAATATACGTTACCTTCTTTACTCCACATACAATTGGTCGCGAAGCAAGAAATACACCACGTATTCACCAATAAAGATTCTGACTACACTTCTCAAACACAGCGTGCCTCCATTAGCACACTCTCTAAGTTAACACTAGATGCCGTTCATTCCGCGCGCGTTTAGGAGACATTCCTAAAAATCGGGGTGCGAGATAAAAAAATATTCTTTCTCTATTTAATCGAGTGTCCGAACGTATGAGATATGGTGAAGTTTTAATCGTTTTTCTACCGCTCTACATTGTACAACGTNCGAAAAATTAATATATTCTACTGGTTTTTCAATTGCAAATGGTGTAGAACAATTTAGGGAAGCGATCCCCATAGTTTTTCTAATTTAGGGAATCCGAAAACAGTTGTTAATTAGTGAATAAAGTTTTATTATTTCAATGCAACATACTATACCTAAACTCGATTGTCGACATAGAGAGAAAACAAAATTCCTCTTTATTTACAGTCGTAAATGATACAGAACAATTTAGGGTAGCGATCCCTACAGTTTTTATAATTTAGGGAATTCGAAAAAAGTTGTTAATTAGTGAATAAAGTTTCATAATTTCAATGCAACACACTATACCTAAATTCGATTATCAGGACAGCGAAAAATTAATATATTCTACTGGTTTTTCAACTGAAAATGGTGTAGAACAATTTAGGGAAGTGATCTCTATAGTTTTTATAATCTAGGGAATCCGAAAACAGTTGTTAATTAGTGAATAAAGTTT
>SMSR01013308.1:0-10079 GCA_019453355.1 Ceratina japonica | reverse complement strand
CTAAAAAACCGCACCTATCTCGCCGCTTCGGATGAAAGTTTCAGCAATTTCATACACCGAAATATAAATACCGGAACTCTGTCTTTTCGTTAATTTGTAACCGCGTTATTCTATCCTAACGAGCGCGGTACGTAAAAAATATTGATGCGCGCGAGTCTGGCGGGCTGACCGGGGATCGGCGATGATCGTTTCCTCCGCGGGGAGGCAAACGAGTCGTGATCTCATTCAATTAACGGTGTCCGCCGCCGCGGGTATTCCCGGCGTCGAATTAGCGAAGTTGTTACCGATCGCGTGGCGAGTGGCGGCGGCCGGGCTCTCTCGTCTGGTTGAAACAGTCGCGTGTCTACGAGGGCGGTACTCCTAATTACCGATAATAGCGGTAAAGAGAAACGGGGCGAAGCGGTTGCGAGGGATTTCGGGGGGGAGCCGTGCGGGTGGAGCGTTATATCGGCGGTGGCGGTGCCGGCGCGCGGTGGCGGATTTCGTCGGGCCCCGTCGGAGAACCCTTCGGTTATTCGAAACAACAAAGACCCGCCGGCACCCTCTCCACGGTATCCGCTTCCCCGGCAATCATTTACTCTTGCTGCAGGCCATCGCTCGTCACAATGGCCAAGTTATCCATCCACTCCGGCTACTTGCCCGGGAAACGACCACCGCCCGGGGCTTCCACTCATCTTTTCCATCGCCTCTCCGCGCCCGTGCACCGGCTACGGCTCCCCGACAGAGAAAACAAACACACGCTTACTACTCGGCTTTGCCGTCAGCTCTACATGTGTACCCCTCGGAAATTTATCCGAATAATTGGTAAATGTTATTGCAATCAATCCTAAAATAATTCCAATCAATGTTAAATGTTATAATTTGTTAGGATATGAAAAAATAGGAATTTTGGTTGGTAGAGTTTGTATTCGTGTTTGTGATCGTTTGAGCAAAGGACTGCTTGGTTTGAATACTGAGTACCGAATGATAACATCGTTCATGGAATTGTATTACGTTAATAACTTAGAAATATATAGGATCGAAAAACAATTTCGGTAATCATTCCTGAAATAAATGCAATGAATGGTAAGTGCTATAATTTGTTAGAATATGAAAAATTATGAATTTTGATTGTTATAGTTTGTATTTGTTTGTGTGATGGTTTGAGCAAAGGATTGCTTGGTTTGAATACTAACTATCGAATGATAACATCGTTCATGGAATTGTATTACGTTAATAGTTTAGAAATATATAGGATCGAAAAATAATTTCGTCAATCATTCCTGAAAGAAATGCAATGAATGCTAAATGCTATGATTTGTTATAATATGCAAAATTATGAATTTTGGTTGGTACAGTTTGTATTTGTGATGATTTGAGCAAAGGATGCTTGGTTTGAATACTGAGTACCGAATGATAACATCGTTCATGGAATTGTATTACGTTAATAGTTTAGAAATATATAGGATCGAAAAACAATTTCGGCAATCATTCCTGAAATAAATGCAATCAATGATAAATGCTATAATTTGTTAGAATATGAAGAATTATGAATTTTGGTTGGTGTAGTTTGTATTTGTGTTTGTGATGATTTGTGCAAAGGATTGCTTGGTTTGAATACTAACTATCGAATGATAACATCGTTCATGAAATTGTATTACGTTAATAATTTAGAAATATATAGGATCGAAAAGCAATTTCGGTAATCATTCCTGAAATAAATACAATGAATGCTAAATGCTATGATTTGTTATAATATCCAAAATTATGAATTTTGGTTGGTACAGTTTGTATTTGTGATGATTTGAGCAAAGGATGCTTGGTTTGAATACTGAGTACCGAATGATAACATCGTTCATGGAATTGTATTACGTTAATAGTTTAGAAATATATAGGATCGAAAAACAATTTCGGCAATCATTCCTGAAATAAATGCAATCAATGATAAATGCTATAATTTGTTAGAATATGAAGAATTATGAATTTTGGTTGGTGTAGTTTGTATTTGTGTTTGTGATGATTTGTGCAAAGGATTGCTTGGTTTGAATACTAACTATCGAATGATAACATCGTTCATGAAATTGTATTACGTTAATAATTTAGAAATATATAGGATCGAAAAGCAATTTCGGTAATCATTCCTGAAATAAATACAATGAATGCTAAATGCTATGATTTGTTATAATATCCAAAATTATGAATTTTGGTTGGTACAGTTTGTATTTGTGATGATTTGAGCAAAGGATGCTTGGTTTGAATACTGAGTACCGAATGATAACATCGTTCATGGAATTGTATTACGTTAATAGTTTAGAAATATATAGGATCGAAAAACAATTTCGGCAATCATTCCTGAAATAAATGCAATCAATGATAAATGCTATAATTTGTTAGAATATGAAGAATTATGAATTTTGGTTGGTGTAGTTTGTATTTGTGTTTGTGATGATTTGTGCAAAGGATTGCTTGGTTTGAATACTAACTATCGAATGATAACATCGTTCATGAAATTGTATTACGTTAATAATTTAGAAATATATAGGATCGAAAAGCAATTTCGGTAATCATTCCTGAAATAAATACAATGAATGCTAAATGCTATGATTTGTTATAATATCCAAAATTATGAATTTTGGTTGGTACAGTTTGTATTTGTGATGATTTGAGCAAAGGATGCTTGGTTTGAATACTGAGTACCGAATGATAACATCGTTCATGGAATTGTATTACGTTAATAGTTTAGAAATATATAGGATCGAAAAACAATTTCGGCAATCATTCCTGAAATAAATGCAATCAATGATAAATGCTATAATTTGTTAGAATATGAAGAATTATGAATTTTGGTTGGTGTAGTTTGTATTTGTGTTTGTGATGATTTGTGCAAAGGATTGCTTGGTTTGAATACTAACTATCGAATGATAACATCGTTCATGAAATTGTATTACGTTAATAATTTAGAAATATATAGGATCGAAAAGCAATTTCGGTAATCATTCCTGAAATAAATACAATGAATGCTAAATGCTATGATTTGTTATAATATCCAAAATTATGAATTTTGGTTGGTACAGTTTGTATTTGTGATGATTTGAGCAAAGGATGCTTGGTTTGAATACTGAGTACCGAATGATAACATCGTTCATGGAATTGTATTACGTTAATAGTTTAGAAATATATAGGATCGAAAAACAATTTCGGCAATCATTCCTGAAATAAATGCAATCAATGATAAATGCTATAATTTGTTAGAATATGAAGAATTATGAATTTTGGTTGGTGTAGTTTGTATTTGTGTTTGTGATGATTTGTGCAAAGGATTGCTTGGTTTGAATACTAACTATCGAATGATAACATCGTTCATGAAATTGTATTACGTTAATAATTTAGAAATATATAGGATCGAAAAGCAATTTCGGTAATCATTCCTGAAATAAATACAATGAATGCTAAATGCTATGATTTGTTATAATATCCAAAATTATGAATTTTGGTTGGTACAGTTTGTATTTGTGATGATTTGAGCAAAGGATGCTTGGTTTGAATACTGAGTACCGAATGATAACATCGTTCATGGAATTGTATTACGTTAATAGTTTAGAAATATATAGGATCGAAAAACAATTTCGGCAATCATTCCTGAAATAAATGCAATCAATGATAAATGCTATAATTTGTTAGAATATGAAGAATTATGAATTTTGGTTGGTGTAGTTTGTATTTGTGTTTGTGATGATTTGTGCAAAGGATTGCTTGGTTTGAATACTAACTATCGAATGATAACATCGTTCATGAAATTGTATTACGTTAATAATTTAGAAATATATAGGATCGAAAAGCAATTTCGGTAATCATTCCTGAAATAAATACAATGAATGCTAAATGCTATGATTTGTTATAATATCCAAAATTATGAATTTTGGTTGGTACAGTTTGTATTTGTGATGATTTGAGCAAAGGATGCTTGGTTTGAATACTGAGTACCGAATGATAACATCGTTCATGGAATTGTATTACGTTAATAGTTTAGAAATATATAGGATCGAAAAACAATTTCGGCAATCATTCCTGAAATAAATGCAATCAATGATAAATGCTATAATTTGTTAGAATATGAAGAATTATGAATTTTGGTTGGTGTAGTTTGTATTTGTGTTTGTGATGATTTGTGCAAAGGATTGCTTGGTTTGAATACTAACTATCGAATGATAACATCGTTCATGAAATTGTATTACGTTAATAATTTAGAAATATATAGGATCGAAAAGCAATTTCGGTAATCATTCCTGAAATAAATACAATGAATGCTAAATGCTATGATTTGTTATAATATCCAAAATTATGAATTTTGGTTGGTACAGTTTGTATTTGTGATGATTTGAGCAAAGGATGCTTGGTTTGAATACTGAGTACCGAATGATAACATCGTTCATGGAATTGTATTACGTTAATAGTTTAGAAATATATAGGATCGAAAAACAATTTCGGCAATCATTCCTGAAATAAATGCAATCAATGATAAATGCTATAATTTGTTAGAATATGAAGAATTATGAATTTTGGTTGGTGTAGTTTGTATTTGTGTTTGTGATGATTTGTGCAAAGGATTGCTTGGTTTGAATACTAACTATCGAATGATAACATCGTTCATGAAATTGTATTACGTTAATAATTTAGAAATATATAGGATCGAAAAGCAATTTCGGTAATCATTCCTGAAATAAATACAATGAATGCTAAATGCTATGATTTGTTATAATATCCAAAATTATGAATTTTGGTTGGTACAGTTTGTATTTGTGATGATTTGAGCAAAGGATGCTTGGTTTGAATACTGAGTACCGAATGATAACATCGTTCATGGAATTGTATTACGTTAATAGTTTAGAAATATATAGGATCGAAAAACAATTTCGGCAATCATTCCTGAAATAAATGCAATCAATGATAAATGCTATAATTTGTTAGAATATGAAGAATTATGAATTTTGGTTGGTGTAGTTTGTATTTGTGTTTGTGATGATTTGTGCAAAGGATTGCTTGGTTTGAATACTAACTATCGAATGATAACATCGTTCATGAAATTGTATTACGTTAATAATTTAGAAATATATAGGATCGAAAAGCAATTTCGGTAATCATTCCTGAAATAAATACAATGAATGCTAAATGCTATGATTTGTTATAATATCCAAAATTATGAATTTTGGTTGGTACAGTTTGTATTTGTGATGATTTGAGCAAAGGATGCTTGGTTTGAATACTGAGTACCGAATGATAACATCGTTCATGGAATTGTATTACGTTAATAGTTTAGAAATATATAGGATCGAAAAACAATTTCGGCAATCATTCCTGAAATAAATGCAATCAATGATAAATGCTATAATTTGTTAGAATATGAAGAATTATGAATTTTGGTTGGTGTAGTTTGTATTTGTGTTTGTGATGATTTGTGCAAAGGATTGCTTGGTTTGAATACTAACTATCGAATGATAACATCGTTCATGAAATTGTATTACGTTAATAATTTAGAAATATATAGGATCGAAAAGCAATTTCGGTAATCATTCCTGAAATAAATACAATGAATGCTAAATGCTATGATTTGTTATAATATCCAAAATTATGAATTTTGGTTGGTACAGTTTGTATTTGTGATGATTTGAGCAAAGGATGCTTGGTTTGAATACTGAGTACCGAATGATAACATCGTTCATGGAATTGTATTACGTTAATAGTTTAGAAATATATAGGATCGAAAAACAATTTCGGCAATCATTCCTGAAATAAATGCAATCAATGATAAATGCTATAATTTGTTAGAATATGAAGAATTATGAATTTTGGTTGGTGTAGTTTGTATTTGTGTTTGTGATGATTTGTGCAAAGGATTGCTTGGTTTGAATACTAACTATCGAATGATAACATCGTTCATGAAATTGTATTACGTTAATAATTTAGAAATATATAGGATCGAAAAGCAATTTCGGTAATCATTCCTGAAATAAATACAATGAATGCTAAATGCTATGATTTGTTATAATATCCAAAATTATGAATTTTGGTTGGTACAGTTTGTATTTGTGATGATTTGAGCAAAGGATGCTTGGTTTGAATACTGAGTACCGAATGATAACATCGTTCATGGAATTGTATTACGTTAATAGTTTAGAAATATATAGGATCGAAAAACAATTTCGGCAATCATTCCTGAAATAAATGCAATCAATGATAAATGCTATAATTTGTTAGAATATGAAGAATTATGAATTTTGGTTGGTGTAGTTTGTATTTGTGTTTGTGATGATTTGTGCAAAGGATTGCTTGGTTTGAATACTAACTATCGAATGATAACATCGTTCATGAAATTGTATTACGTTAATAATTTAGAAATATATAGGATCGAAAAGCAATTTCGGTAATCATTCCTGAAATAAATACAATGAATGCTAAATGCTATGATTTGTTATAATATCCAAAATTATGAATTTTGGTTGGTACAGTTTGTATTTGTGATGATTTGAGCAAAGGATGCTTGGTTTGAATACTGAGTACCGAATGATAACATCGTTCATGGAATTGTATTACGTTAATAGTTTAGAAATATATAGGATCGAAAAACAATTTCGGCAATCATTCCTGAAATAAATGCAATCAATGATAAATGCTATAATTTGTTAGAATATGAAGAATTATGAATTTTGGTTGGTGTAGTTTGTATTTGTGTTTGTGATGATTTGTGCAAAGGATTGCTTGGTTTGAATACTAACTATCGAATGATAACATCGTTCATGAAATTGTATTACGTTAATAATTTAGAAATATATAGGATCGAAAAGCAATTTCGGTAATCATTCCTGAAATAAATACAATGAATGCTAAATGCTATGATTTGTTATAATATCCAAAATTATGAATTTTGGTTGGTACAGTTTGTATTTGTGATGATTTGAGCAAAGGATGCTTGGTTTGAATACTGAGTACCGAATGATAACATCGTTCATGGAATTGTATTACGTTAATAGTTTAGAAATATATAGGATCGAAAAACAATTTCGGCAATCATTCCTGAAATAAATGCAATCAATGATAAATGCTATAATTTGTTAGAATATGAAGAATTATGAATTTTGGTTGGTGTAGTTTGTATTTGTGTTTGTGATGATTTGTGCAAAGGATTGCTTGGTTTGAATACTAACTATCGAATGATAACATCGTTCATGAAATTGTATTACGTTAATAATTTAGAAATATATAGGATCGAAAAGCAATTTCGGTAATCATTCCTGAAATAAATACAATGAATGCTAAATGCTATGATTTGTTATAATATCCAAAATTATGAATTTTGGTTGGTACAGTTTGTATTTGTGATGATTTGAGCAAAGGATGCTTGGTTTGAATACTGAGTACCGAATGATAACATCGTTCATGGAATTGTATTACGTTAATAGTTTAGAAATATATAGGATCGAAAAACAATTTCGGCAATCATTCCTGAAATAAATGCAATCAATGATAAATGCTATAATTTGTTAGAATATGAAGAATTATGAATTTTGGTTGGTGTAGTTTGTATTTGTGTTTGTGATGATTTGTGCAAAGGATTGCTTGGTTTGAATACTAACTATCGAATGATAACATCGTTCATGAAATTGTATTACGTTAATAATTTAGAAATATATAGGATCGAAAAGCAATTTCGGTAATCATTCCTGAAATAAATACAATGAATGCTAAATGCTATGATTTGTTATAATATCCAAAATTATGAATTTTGGTTGGTACAGTTTGTATTTGTGATGATTTGAGCAAAGGATGCTTGGTTTGAATACTGAGTACCGAATGATAACATCGTTCATGGAATTGTATTACGTTAATAGTTTAGAAATATATAGGATCGAAAAACAATTTCGGCAATCATTCCTGAAATAAATGCAATCAATGATAAATGCTATAATTTGTTAGAATATGAAGAATTATGAATTTTGGTTGGTGTAGTTTGTATTTGTGTTTGTGATGATTTGTGCAAAGGATTGCTTGGTTTGAATACTAACTATCGAATGATAACATCGTTCATGAAATTGTATTACGTTAATAATTTAGAAATATATAGGATCGAAAAGCAATTTCGGTAATCATTCCTGAAATAAATACAATGAATGCTAAATGCTATGATTTGTTATAATATCCAAAATTATGAATTTTGGTTGGTACAGTTTGTATTTGTGATGATTTGAGCAAAGGATGCTTGGTTTGAATACTGAGTACCGAATGATAACATCGTTCATGGAATTGTATTACGTTAATAGTTTAGAAATATATAGGATCGAAAAACAATTTCGGCAATCATTCCTGAAATAAATGCAATCAATGATAAATGCTATAATTTGTTAGAATATGAAGAATTATGAATTTTGGTTGGTGTAGTTTGTATTTGTGTTTGTGATGATTTGTGCAAAGGATTGCTTGGTTTGAATACTAACTATCGAATGATAACATCGTTCATGAAATTGTATTACGTTAATAATTTAGAAATATATAGGATCGAAAAGCAATTTCGGTAATCATTCCTGAAATAAATACAATGAATGCTAAATGCTATGATTTGTTATAATATCCAAAATTATGAATTTTGGTTGGTACAGTTTGTATTTGTGATGATTTGAGCAAAGGATGCTTGGTTTGAATACTGAGTACCGAATGATAACATCGTTCATGGAATTGTATTACGTTAATAGTTTAGAAATATATAGGATCGAAAAACAATTTCGGCAATCATTCCTGAAATAAATGCAATCAATGATAAATGCTATAATTTGTTAGAATATGAAGAATTATGAATTTTGGTTGGTGTAGTTTGTATTTGTGTTTGTGATGATTTGTGCAAAGGATTGCTTGGTTTGAATACTAACTATCGAATGATAACATCGTTCATGAAATTGTATTACGTTAATAATTTAGAAATATATAGGATCGAAAAGCAATTTCGGTAATCATTCCTGAAATAAATACAATGAATGCTAAATGCTATGATTTGTTATAATATCCAAAATTATGAATTTTGGTTGGTACAGTTTGTATTTGTGATGATTTGAGCAAAGGATGCTTGGTTTGAATACTGAGTACCGAATGATAACATCGTTCATGGAATTGTATTACGTTAATAGTTTAGAAATATATAGGATCGAAAAACAATTTCGGCAATCATTCCTGAAATAAATGCAATCAATGATAAATGCTATAATTTGTTAGAATATGAAGAATTATGAATTTTGGTTGGTGTAGTTTGTATTTGTGTTTGTGATGATTTGTGCAAAGGATTGCTTGGTTTGAATACTAACTATCGAATGATAACATCGTTCATGAAATTGTATTACGTTAATAATTTAGAAATATATAGGATCGAAAAGCAATTTCGGTAATCATTCCTGAAATAAATACAATGAATGCTAAATGCTATGATTTGTTATAATATCCAAAATTATGAATTTTGGTTGGTACAGTTTGTATTTGTGATGATTTGAGCAAAGGATGCTTGGTTTGAATACTGAGTACCGAATGATAACATCGTTCATGGAATTGTATTACGTTAATAGTTTAGAAATATATAGGATCGAAAAACAATTTCGGCAATCATTCCTGAAATAAATGCAATCAATGATAAATGCTATAATTTGTTAGAATATGAAGAATTATGAATTTTGGTTGGTGTAGTTTGTATTTGTGTTTGTGATGATTTGTGCAAAGGATTGCTTGGTTTGAATACTAACTATCGAATGATAACATCGTTCATGAAATTGNGATAAGTGATAAGTAGAAATGTCGTAAATGACTCAATTTTTGTAACGACTTTCACTCACCTTTTTCTATCATTTTATATATAAGAATAAATCAATGCTTAGAAATTGAACAGAAATTGGAATATTTACTATATTCACTATAATATTTCTGGTTTACTAATATTAGTTGTGTAATGTTTGTGAAATTTTTGTCCCTATGATATTATTATGATAGGACGGTGTCTGATGGTTTCCCCCTCGAAAAGTGTCGCGCTTATTTACCAACACCCCGTAGATGCGCCCTAATAGGAATCA
>SMSR01013307.1:0-43797 GCA_019453355.1 Ceratina japonica | reverse complement strand
GAATGAAATTATCATCAGAAAAGCTTTTAACTAGTAATAAGAACCGTTCGCCGTCGAGTGCCTCCCACGAGGCTTTTAAGATTCAGAAATTTTCCATATTCACCGTAATGCGCGTCGCATCTTTTTTTTTCCCCCTTTTCCCATCGCTCTTCAACTCTTCCAAGGGAAAGTCAATTTTCTTCTTTTAAGAACTGAGGACTCGAGAGTTTCGCCCAGAGTCAACAAGCCCCAATTTGTCACGACTCGGGGCTCTGAAGACGTCCAATTTACTGTGGACTTCCAGAGGCACCTTAAGGCCGGCAAGCTCCTAAAGCGCTTCGCTACCATCTTTCTTAACAAATGTACGCTTAGTTCAAATCCAGATCGAAGTGCCGTCGACGTTCATGATTTATTTCTTCGAAAACCGTATCACCCTTGCTCGAGCCTCGGGCGAGCACCCATTCGATTTTGATATCTCCTGACGTCGCGTAAATCATAGCTTCCGGTTGTTCGAGACGTCGTCATTTTTAACGATATGATCCAGGAGTTAATAACTGATCGATTTACGATCCGGGCCGCCGCCGAGTTGCCGATGGACGGTTGAAACCCGGCGGGAAACTGGGTTAGGCGAACTATTAAAAGACCCGACACTTGTACCCGTTTAATATTTTTATTCAAGCCCCGGCTCTGATTATTTCTTCCTGAAACCGCTGCCCCGGTTTCTGCATTCATTTTAGCGCGCGGCGACAGCTTTACGCTCGGAGATGAAAGCGGTCTCTTTACTCGGAAACACTATTATTAATTTTCGCCTGAATACCGAAACTGCACAATGCGACCTTTATCCGGTTTTTCTTATCAACTTACTTACAGTTCTATAACGGAGAAGTTACCTAATTACTGTTTCAAACGAGACGAAAGAGCCTCTAATTGAGTTGAAGAACTTCTGTCTCACCGGAACAACCCGTTCCGCTCTCCTTTTCATTCGACAAAGAATTGCAAACANCCGGCAAGCTCCTAAAGCGCTTCGCTACCATCTTTCTTAACAAATGTACGCTTAGTTCAAATCCAGATCGAAGTGCCGTCGACGTTCATGATTTATTTCTTCGAAAACCGTATCACCCTTGCTCGAGCCTCGGGCGAGCGCCCATTCGATTTTGATATCTCCTGACGTCGCGTAAATCATAGCTTCCGGTTGTTCGAGACGTCGTCATTTTTAACGATATGATCCAGGAGTTAATAACTGATCGATTTACGATCCGGGCCGCCGCCGAGTTGCCGATGGACGGTTGAAACCCGGCGGGAAACTGGGTTAGGCGAACTATTAAAAGACCCGACACTTGTACCCGTTTAATATTTTTATTCAAGCCCCGGCTCTGATTATTTCTTCCTGAAACCGCTGCCCCGGTTTCTGCATTCATTTTAGCGCGCGGCGACAGCTTTACGCTCGGAGATGAAAGCGGTCTCTTTACTCGGAAACACTATTATTAATTTTCGCCTGAATACCGAAACTGCACAATGCGACCTTTATCCGGTTTTTCTTATCAACTTACTTACAGTTCTATAACGGAGAAGTTACCTAATTACTGTTTCAAACGAGACGAAAGAGCCTCTAATTGAGTTGAAGAACTTCTGTCTCACCGGAACAACCCGTTCCGCTCTCCTTTTCATTCGACAAAGAATTGCAAACAAGCATTCTTGTTTTAACTTTCGAGTAAATAAAAATTCGACAAAATGAACATTAGCTCCCTTGAAGAGAAACAAGTCGCTCTGACGGTTCCGACTTTTTCGTTTAACAGCGAAACGCAAACAATTCTTGTCTCAAGAATAAGAATGAAGAGTAAGAAAGTATGACTCACGCGATCCCATTCGATTCTTTGAAAAGAAACTTGCGAACTTTTTTGGCAGAGAGTTTCGACGTTGCAGAAGGATAACAGAATCGATCAGTCGACAACAGGAGGCGAGCCGACGTATCTGGCGGGGCGAGAATACAGACGGGCATATCCGGCGGAAGCATGGGAATTCGCGATTCACCGGCAGAAAAAGGATTCCTCCGCGCCAATATTTATCAGGCTCCATCCAAGTGACGGTTTATCGACTCCACGCCGCGGCGAAGAAGAGTGCGCGCTGCCACTTCTTGAAATGTATCTTTAAACACACTACTGACCTACTTCCGCCACATTGAACACGACTCTGAATGTTTCTCATAACCTTTTGAGCTTTTCAAAATGCCGCGAGCACTAAAGCCATCCTTAGAAAAATTCTTTTAGGCAACGCGCGCGCTTCTGGTCTGAAGACCGATTTTTTTTTTTTAAATGCTTCTGCATTGATATTAAGCGTCCTTCAAGGACAGTTCACAAGGTCAATCCGCGTTCGTCCGGATCCATCAAACTCCGGATCGTAAATCGCACGGAAAGGTGAATCTCGTTATTCCCGAAGCGCTGGTTAATAGGACGGCGCATCATTAAATCTTGATTCCACTTGCGATGTTAGTTTCGGGGTACACACGCTGGGCGTCAAAGGGTTCCCTCATCAGCCTTCGATTCTAGTTACATTGTAATCTCGCGGAACGTTCATGCATTATTCCTCCGGCTGGATCGTTACGCGCGTCCCGCTGCGGTCGATAGAGCTTTATCGAGCAAAATAATAATTGCGCGGAAAGGAAGGTTGGGAGACGCAATATCTCCCGCTCGGAATGTCACCCGGTGTGCCCATGAATATTAACAATAGTAACTGTTCCGCCAGAAGAGTATAGACTTTTACAAAAGATGCCGTGAGCATTGGACTTGGAATTTTAAATGATAGTAGAACTACTCCTAGCACAAGGGACTTAAAATCCAAATAGAACCACAGTAAATGAAGACATACGTTTCAATATCCGACAATTGTACAAATAATGCAATGAAATACGTAAAATAATAATTTGTATATCTTCATTCTTTCTGTGTTGGTCAAAAACATTTCGCCACGCGGTAGAAGACAGCATCCATTGTAATGAATTTTTGATAACGCTAAAGTCCCTCGATCGAAGACTACGGATGATAAAACGGCAAGAGTGCCCCGGCTATAACTATAATTTCCAGTGGACAGAAGTAGGTTCAGTGTACTAACGCGAAACACTTTGATATCATTCGGTATTCCGTGGGAACAAAAGGGACGGAACAACCCTTTCATAAGGAGTAAGGGCGTCGCTGGCGTGCAGGTTTCTTCTATGCTCGATTGCGCGTCGGAATACACTCTTCGCGGAGACCCCACTCGACCTGCCGAGGAGTGGACTAGAGTTTCGCCGGACCCTCAGACGCCAGACTGCCCCTACACCGCATCGGCTCCTTTCTACCCTATTCACCGGCAGGTGCAAAAACTTCATCCTACCTGCGTTGAAAGAACGCAGCCTGTGCTTCCCTTCCGTTTCCCGTACGTCCCGTCTGCCATTGAAATTTCATCTTTCCACCTAGAAGATACATCGAGTTACATACCAAATAATAGTATAATAAAACGAGAAGAATTATATTAATAATACAAAACCCAATTATTTATGTAAACCAGGCGACGCAGGAATTCCAGTATAGATTCGTGGAACATGGAATAAAACCATGCCAAGTGATATCACAATGAAAAACGTATGACGGGGAAGATTTATTTCAGTAGCATGCGCAGTTTTCAATTATTAAAACCTGAATGACAAACGAACTTCTCTTTGATATATGAATACTGGTACCGGTTTGTGGAGCGTCTAATATTCTACAAGTTATAACACGCCAGCTTGTATTCGTAGAATTCTTCTCCTGACATTTGTAGTATTCCTAATAACTATTTACGACTGCCGCGGCACTTTTATCCATGACGACTCCCTCGGGGCCTTTAATGTCGTTGTAGATCCTCCAGAAAGTTCTCCAACGATTACATCAACGTATGACATTTACAATTATGCGTAATAGCAAAAAAAATGTATCCCATTTGCAATTACAATTATGAGTGTAACATGTGAAATTGCATCTGCTTGCAAACCAGCAGGCATGAAATACGCCCCATAAACTGTAACATCCTAAAAAATGAAGTACTCTGTATTCCAGAGGAGATGCAACCCCGAAAATCATAAAATCCGATCTTGCCTGCATTTCATAAAAACTAAATTGCCAAATTGGACTGGCGTCCAGTATATTGTCCAGGTCGACGTCGAACGGCGTGTATAAAGTCTGGTCTCCCGAGGGCTGGAACGAATTTCACGAGTACCATTCCAAATTGGAGAACGTTGCGGCGTTGTGGCGGAATAGGCGAGAGGGAGGAACGTGTTTTGTGAAATATTTTCGTAACAGGTAAGTACCCTTGCAATAGTGTTCGCGCGCACGCTGAAGGATCCCCACCTGGCCGGGCTGGTGTTTCTATCCGGCCTACGGTAACGCGTGCCGTCGACACGAGAGCAGTGAGTCAGTGGTGCGCGGGCCTTCGTGGCGCGAGGTCGTGCGCCCTGCTGATCTTCTGGTTTCATGCTCGCGCGTGCTCGTTGTACCTCGTGTGAGTGCGCGTCGCTCCAAGATAAACTATCCTTTCTCGCTGCCCTGCAGTTAGAAAATTGCTACACGTCGCTACGTACTTCATACACTGGACTACTGATCGGCCTTCGATTCGTTACCCTTCGATCGTGCTTAGAAGAGGTCCACGATATTCCACCGAACGGGTAATTTGTTTAAAACTGTATTTTAAATAATTCAAATTAAACCTGAAATTCACGTCCCAGTGAAATGTCATTCGTTCGTTAATTTTGTTATTATGTGTTAAATTAGTAGCTAGTTGGGGCGCTTGTTTGAAAGTTCGGAGCGCTAGTTAGCCGGAGATCCGCGCTTTCAAGGAGTTGTTGAAGCAGCTATAAGCGAGGATTGTAACAAAATTGTAAATGTCATATCGGGATCGACGTAATCATTTTAAAAGTTTCTGCTGGGTCTGCACGGGACGCGGAATGCTCCGAGGGGAACGTCGGACCGGTTAAAAGTGTCACGGCAATCGTAACAGTGATTAGCAATGTTACAAATGTCGCGAGAATCCTCGGGATACAAGTTTAAGACCTTAATACACTCAGCATCTCATTTATCTTGCCGCGGGTACAACAAATTCCCATCGCGAACAGGAATTCTTGAGAATTCAATCTCCTCTTCCGATCCTGTTTTAAGAATCTTCCTCGAAACGCGTAACAGACTTTGTCTCAATTAAAAAGTATACGACCGAAGTTGTTTCTATCAAAGTATTCTCCCCGTCTGAAACTTTTACTTGGCTAATTGCAGGGCACGCCCTTACGACTCTCTTTACTTCAGACAAAAGTGTCCAATTAAAAGTATCTTCTTCGGCCGAGTAAAACAAATCCCAGTTTTTCCTATTCAAGTTTCAAGCAGCGGACACGAAAGTAGTTCTAACAACACTTTGCGTTTGAAAAGCGTACATACACGGGTTTCCCGCAAAGTAGCGTTGAGTATAATCTCATATTGGTTCTCTCGATCGTAACCAGCAAGGTTTCTCGAAAATAGCCGTAGAGACTGTGGAATCTCGGACCTATCATCCGTTTAGTTAGCTCCGGATAAAAACAAGATTATTTCCTTAACGTCCGTCAGAGATAAAAAGTATTTGGGAAGCTGGATCGATGTGTCTCGTTCTCGGAAACGCGAAAAGGGAAAAGACATTCCAATCTGGTGAATTAGTTCCGGCTGCTTGGCGGGTGGCATCCAATCTCCTCGCGTACAGCAGCAAGAAAGTCGATTGTTCCGTCGAATCCAACGGGTTACACGGTAGGTCGCGGCTGATCTACATAATAATCGGGCTTCCCTCGAACACATAAATTAATGTTTCAAAGTGAAGCTCGGGAAGTCTAACAAGTGTCCTCGAAACGCTAGCAAGAACAAAGCCATCGACCATCTCTTTGCTCCGATACGTGCGCCGAGCTGCTTTTCGTTTGCTTTCCAAAATGAAAATAGGACGCGGATCCGCGTGTAAACATCGTTAACACGATACTCGCTACTCGTTCTACGTTTTTCGGTCCGAATAACCAAAAATTCTTACTGCAGTCGTTAATACGTGCTTCCACGGCTCCGAGGTTTCTATTCAAATCTCTAGTCCCTCATACCACTGTTTCCCATCAGCTTCTTAAGAACGTCTTAGGATAGCAATTACGAGATGCTCTCGAATATTCGCAATTGCACAAAGACTCCCTTCGCTCGTCTCATTGCTCATTTAATTAGTTATTCATTTCTTTGACTGTCGATGGGAAAATTCTCGTGGAAAATATCTGATATATTATGCATCGCCTCGACGATCCATGAAGTTGGTTCAGCAAAGTGTGCGATACGTTCTAGGGTCTTGGCAAGCTACCATTCTTATGCAATATTCACTGTTTTGCGTTTCTTCGTGGCTGCCTTGGCTCCGTCTAAGTCGGCTCCTCTTGAGTCCCGCACAATGGGAAATTGTTTTCGACTTGAACATCTAATACCTGTTAAAGGAGTCTCTGCGAAATCCTCTCAAAGCGGGAATCCTACTTTTCCTCGTTACATCCCTCCTATCAAAAACTCCCCAATTCATTCCTGACGCTGCTAACGACCACTGGCCCCGGTTAGATCTTCTTTACATTATACACGGTGTGCACAATTTCGCTTGTTCTCGAGACGTGCTCTCGTCCGCCTGTACATCTTCCGCTAATAGACCAGGTGATATTTATAGCCACACTCGTTTGGTGGTTCACACACACAGTATTTAACGTTTGCCAGTTACAGCTGTCGCGTAAAATTCATACGTCCCTTCAATCTTTCATCGACCAGTGCTACAAAAACAAACGAGCCTTAATTACCGTCCGTGTATATTTTTTCTAAAAACGCGATGCGATACTCCGTTTATAATAAATCCTCGTAGAAGACAAGTGGAAGAAACTATTCCCTCTTCATTTCCTCAATTCCAAAAATATGATACGGTAAATTCTGTAAAATAAATTCTTGTAGAAGGCGAGTGAAGGCGAGTGAAAGAAATGATTTTCCTTATTTATTTCCCGTTTGAACATTTCGGAGTAAGACTGCTTTAAGCCAAACGGGTCATGTACGCTGGAAGGGCTATCAGCACGGCTGCGAACGAGCTCTCAAGTATCGACAGCATGCACAACGGCCGTTTTAGCTCGGATTCGTCGAAACACAAGCGCGGTCTTGCCATACCAGGCAGTTTCGTTACGTCGTTACCGTTTTCGAAAAAGGCCAGCTGTCGAATAGCCGGATTCCATTTCCATCCCCTCGAATCGTTACGATCCGTCGAATGGCTTTTCCCTGTTCCTTTTACCAGTCTTTCTTCGCCCAGCCTTCGCTTCCCTACGTCCATAGTCGCCCTTCGCGTGTCCAAATTTCGGTCACCCGCAAACAACTGATACAATTTTCTGGATACATGATTGTAGGCTCGTTTCGTTCAACCATTTAGTACAATTATTCCAAAGAGCACGAATATCTGATGGATACAATTGATATCTGGAATCATTCAAATTATGTTGTATTACAGTTTAAGAGTTGAAACATTGAAATTAGGAGGAGATTTATGACTCATATACAATCTAATATTTGATTACTCTAGTGAGTTCGAACATCTGTTAGGAACAACTGGAACTATTCTCTATGTACATCCTGACTTTAAGAGATGAAATAATGAAAGATCCTATTTCACGATTGAATATCCTTCCATAAATAATTATCTACTTCAGAGACATAAAAATCCGATCGACTAAATCTTCCCGCACCTCATTTCACAAAATCACCCTTCCTAATATCAGGCGTTCGCTCAACTTTTCTTCGCCCGAGTTTGGTCACGGAGAAAATATTAAAGAGTCGTATTTCATAAGAAAGACCCCTCGGCGTTGCGTTATCAAAATTTTTTTTATCGTGCTGGGTTCGTGACCGCCGAGATTTCCCCCATTCGTTTGTCATGCAAACGTGCGATCGCGCGGAATCATCGGTTCCAGAAATAAATAAAATTGTGTACGTACAACGGGGCAGGAAGTGTGCGATTTAAATTCCTTGCTAGATCGTCGATTAAACAGAGAAATCATTTCAATTCTTTAAAACTGTATTCACATTTATACTGATTCTCGATGATATCCGGCATTCAAATATTTTCTTGAAAAACGAGGAGCACGTCCATATCT
Organism: Ceratina japonica; assembly: GCA_019453355.1. NCBI lineage: Eukaryota > Metazoa > Arthropoda > Insecta > Hymenoptera > Apidae > Ceratina > Ceratina japonica. Next base: position 35,663 of record SMSR01013307.1, on the reverse strand, counting down.
CGCAAAGTGATTTACCTATAAATCATGCGAGGTAATTAAGAGCTGATTCGAGATTAATGCCGGGTGAAATTTGATAAGTTGCTATTATCCGCTTAATTGCGACGAAGCACGCAACATCGGGAAGGCTTCGCCCGAACCGGGCATTGTAAATCAAAAAAGTTTTTCAATCCCTGGGGGCAATCTTTACAATTTTCATCCAAAGGAAAAGTTACTGAACGGGCTCGCGAGTGAATTCGTATAAATATCGGGATGAAACCATGGGTTCGGTAACGTTTTTTAATTAAGCCAGAAAATGGTTCGACAGCGGTAGAGAGAAATGAGTAGGAACCGGTAAACTGCTCTTTGAACGTAACATGTTTCTAATTAAGAATCTTTTTTTTTATTATTCCCAGTTGAAATTAGGTGAGAGCGCATCGAACGTGGGTTCTCGTCGCAACCTATATTCCCGATCCTCCAATAACTTCAAACCCGAATCATTAAAAAATCTACAGGCTTGAAATAGACAGAAGAAAATTTTCCCCCAAGATCCTCTTAATTCGTAAATAACGCAAGTATCTCCCTTTGAAATAAAATGACTTTCCTTATCATTTCCTAACAATTTAAAGTGCTTGCGTTATCGTGAGGCCAACAAAACATACAACACGACGTAAAAAATGTTTATAAAAGGACCGAATATCAGGTGTTTTAAAACGAAATTATTCGCGGGATGAAACGGTATTAATAAATCTGGTGTGCGCAAACAATGACAGAGCGCGAGAACGAGGATGTATACGAACGATCCCCGTAAATATACCGATAAATTAAATCGAGGTGAGATATTGGACGAGGATGCAGCATTAACCTTTTCGTTGCCTGAAACCGTTCCAATTCCCGAGCATTTTGATACGACGCTCCATTCCACAGTCAACCTTTAACAAAATTATTTTATTAATAACCGTGCGAAATCTGTTAGGAAGTGATAAGAAGAAGAGGGGGGGTTGGAGATTTTGACGGATCGATGGTAAAATTTTTGGAAACGAGCTGGAAAAGAGGTTCTTTAGGAAGTTCGAACCCCTGTCCTAGTTTCCCCTAATCGAATCGCCTAAAAGGGCGGCGGAGCGACCCTCGAGGAATTCCCCCGCGAGGAATTAACGAAATTCTTCGGGACAAGCGGATACCTGACAGCAGTCGCCGCCGGAGGGGGAAAAACCGAAGAAACGGCGATTCCGTTTGCAAATTGGCTGAATTAGCATTGCAAAGGTACGAGCGAGCATCGAAGTCGGGCTTTTCGTCGGCCACCGCATCGGGGAAACTTTCCTCGCAGCAGTTACGCGAGCGCGAAATTTCACCGGTAAAGCCTCTCGCAGCTGAACTACGCTTTGACGCGCTGCTTGACAAAGTTAATAAACCGTGAAATTTGTTGGCGAACGGCAAACATTGGCAAACTGCGCTCGCCGAACTAAACTCGCAAGTTGTTCGCTTCGGACCACTTCGTTTCATTCTTATTCCTCATCGAATTCAGCGCAAGCCTTGTTAGGATCAGCTTAAGACGGGATTCCACCGTAAAACTCGATAAACACTATAATTCTGATTAACTGGGTAGTTCGTCGAGGCCAGTGCCAAATCCCTAAAGCTCGACGACATTCTAGTTGAAAGCTCCGGCTCGGGGATCAAGAGAGGAACAGCGGCGGATTCATAAAATCGCAGTAAAACCGATCCCGGCTCGAACGCGGTATTCGTTTTTTCAAAAGCCGTTTCTTACTCCCCGTACGATCTCTCTGTTTATCGATTTCGATGGTCATTATTTATAATGCTGAACCGCGTACCCCTTTTACATTATGGCACAGGCCAGGGGCGTAAAAATAGCGAATAAAAATAATCCACCGGCCATTCCCGAGTCCAATTCGCTCGCAAATCAAATACATTTCCCATTCTTTCATAAGTTAAACAAAAATCCTGCGCTTTTCATTACTTTTTTACACGACTATTTACGTTTCACTCTATGCACGTCCGTTTTCATACAGAACTGCCTTTTCATTTCCTGAACGTATATCACATACGTATTTACATTCTTTTAATATCTATAGTGTTCGGCCCGTAAATTTGTCGACGCGGAAAGAGCGGGAGGGATTGTCGACATTTCAGGATGTATAAATACGAAACCGTTTGACAGACGGGAAACCGATAGATTTGCACGCGTGCTGCCGATGAGCTCACGCCTCGTCCGCGAGAAAGAATTCTATCCTCCGTGTGTCACTTTTGGCACAGAAAGGTTGGCATTAAACGCGGCGAAGAAGCGGCGAAGGTCGTCATTACAGGGCCGGCTGAATGTGTAAAATTAACTTTGATCCCCAGCAGCCTCGTTACCCCTTCTGTTTCATTATTTTTCAATGTGAAAAACTCTCGCACACCTCGAAATCGCGATACACTTTGCTAAGCAAATATCAAACTTCGTTTAGGGTCGGTCGTGTTACACCAAGCAGACTGCAGGCTCCATGAGAAACTCTAGAGAGAAACATAAAAATTGAGATGTGAAACGTGGATTAAAAATACAATTCATACTGTTAGTTCTTAGAAGGAACTCCAATCTAGATTCCATTTGAATTGAAATTATAACGTTTTGTTCCGTAGAGAAATCTGCGATCTAGTTATGAACGAACGCTGTTGCAATTTCGTGCAGAATGCAATCTTCAACAATCTGTTTACCGTTATTTGTTTCGCTGAAACGGGGGAATTAGAGTTCCAAATATCAGTTCTCTTGTAATACATGAACGCTGAGCATGCCAGAATATTGCTTCATTCGTGACTCAGATTATTTAATACAGAACGTACCGTCTCTTCCAGACTCATTCGTCCAGCTGAATTTTTTATCACATAATACACTCGGATATGCAGAAAAGGAATGCATATCGACCTGCGACTGATTAAACACAAAACACAATACGTAAACACGTGAAATAATAGAAAAATTGGATATGCAGAAATTGCGTATTAATCAACAAATGAATAAAAAACATTACACAAATGTAATATTCATACGACACGTGCAGGAATGCATACAATGAATAGGAGTATGCAAAATATCGAATTATAAAACGCATCAATATTTATGGAATGAAATAAATGTCAAACCATATTACAGTTTCAAATTGCATAAAATTCGAGGGTTCGATTGCATTTATAAAAGAAGAGGAATCATTGGCTTATGCAAAACATAGAATATCATTAAACCATTGAATCAATTGCCTATCAGAATTAAACTGATCCAATTAATCGAAATCAGTTACTTAATATGTTCGACTGATATCGATTATGTGATTCATAATTATTGATTAAATTCCAGTGGCACAAGTATTATGCCCCGTTCGATACGTGCTATTAATCTAGCTCAGATATATAATCTTCTGATCAATATTCACTGATGAACTCTCATTAATCAAATTATACTTGTCCATTTCTACCTGCCAATCTGAATTGGCCTAGTTCCATTAATAATATTCTAGATTCTGCTTCTACAAATTTAGTTTAGAACCGATTCCAGGTTTAACTCTTGTCAATCGTGGNTCAGTGTGCTGAATAGTACATGATAGTAATTGCAGGATTTCAATGTACAGATATTACAGATTTTAACTCCATGCAAATAAGAATTAACGAAGTAATTAATATTCTTACGAGAATTCATCGTGTCGTTCAAGCTCATGCGAGGCTAGGTTAACATACTATATTTATCCATACTAAACAACTCCCATTGAATAATTCATACAGAAAATGATAAAAAACACTTAAATGATTAAAACTAATCGATAATTCTTATGAAAATTAGTTGTACAAGCTCTTACTTACAAATCGGAGAAAGAAGGCTTGCATGGATAATGGCGTCGGATACGAAAGCTCTGTTCTCCTCGGAAATATTNCTACCCTTTCGTACCATTGAATTCGTCGATAACGTATTGCATGCTCCCCTTGTATTTATGATTGAATATTTATGATTTCTGTTGGGAAATTGAATTTGCATAAGATAAATGAACGGGATCGGAAAGAGCCGGCGTATTGAAATTCTGTTCGCTTTATGGCGGCGNCCGGAAAAGTTCACGGAAACTGGCAAACCACTCCACAAAAATCCACGGACGCCGTCGAGTCCCCGCCAAAATCCACTCTCCACTTTGCGACCGTTAGTGGTCACGTGACCGCGGAGTCAGTTTGCCGGGAAGCGGTCAGTTTAATTAGCAACTTCTAATTGCGAATTTACGTAGTAGAATGTCGTTTAGATTGTCGTCGTTGAATAAAATTGTACACAATTTTCATTCTGATCGATTGGCAATTTACTTGATACGTTGTTAAATTCTTAGAACATATGACAAGATTTCTCTCGAAACGATCGCTCGATCATGTATCGGTGTTCAACTTGGCTCGGATAACTTCACGGCGTTCCGGCAGAAGTTCGAGAACGGAGCGTGTGCTGGTCGTAATTGCGAAGTAATAGTAACCGAAATCTTGCGTGCAGTTCTATCAAACGAGTTCCGTTATTCAATCGTAAAGTCAGGTACGTTCGTCTTTCAATTATTTCCGTATTAATTGCGAGTACGCGCGTAATAAATGATGTATCGAAATCTGTTCGCGAATCAGTGCGATGTGGAAAGGGGAGTGGGTTATTCCGTTCGCCGAACGTTCTACCCTCTTCGCCCGAGTGAGAGGTAACTAATTTTATTTAATCATCGTATTAAGATGTTAAAGCCATAGTCGGTGTGTATTTCGGAATAGAAATGGAGGCTTGATTCGTACGCTTGTTTCCTCAGCTTATTGCCTTATCTGTGTTTCTATACTTGCTTCCTTAACTCACTCCCTTATCTCTGTTTCTACTTCCTTCTCATGCATCCTCGACTCCTTCACTGCCTCTCATGACTATCTCCTTAGCTTTCCGAAAATGGTACAGCTGTTCCGTTAACACACCTACATTGTCGTTCCCTCTGTTGACAAGAGAGATCAGCGGAGGATTTTCTTGGAACATATTAGTATTCGTAGTTTCAGAGAGCAGTACAAGCCGCAGCGTGGGTCGACTCTATAAAAAGGGACACCATTCCATTGTGGCTTCTACCCTTTCGTACCATTGAATTCGTCGATAACGTATTGCATGCTCCCCTCGTATTTATGATTGAATATTTATGATTTGTGTTGGGGAATTGAATTTGCATAAGATAAATGAAGGGGATCGGAAAGAACCGGCGTATTGAAATTCTGTTCGCTTTATGGCGGCAGGAGGCGGGTAGGTATAGGATCAAAGTTTCTTTGCGGATGTAATTTGTAATGGAATCCCGCGATGGCTTGCGTAATGGCGAGCCTCGTCGATATTTACTGTCTCCGGTTACCGTTCCCGGTTTCAAGCCGGCGTTGTTCCAGTCGGCTGGTAATCGAAATCGGAATTACATCAGGGTGTCGCGTCGCCGACGGAAAATTCTTCGTTTGATCAAGTCGGCGAACCGCTGGAAAAATATTGGATCTCGAATTTAAATTTAGATTCGCAAACACCGAGCCGAGATCGTACGAAGATTCATACGTCGTCGTCATATGAATTTCGGTTTATTTTAACAATCCGGGAGCGAATTAATTGCGTCGGCCCGTCCCTGTATTATTATTTAAATTCATGACGTTTTCCGTTTAACGTATTGGAAACGCCGGCACGTGTAACATTACGGGAGAGAGTAACGCCAATTAATATATATTGGATTCGAGTGCGTGGAAGCGTTGTATCACGCTGTATCTGTACTGTTCGATTATGCGGGGACAGATGCTTATTAAGTAGTCGGCACGTGTCGAATTCCTTTTCTCGAATCCGCGGACGGAGAGCAAATATTTTAAATGTGATGCCGGCTGAAGAATCTATTTGGAATGTCAGCCATCCGTCGCGAGCTCACGGTTTTCTAAATATTTACAGAGCTGGGAATATCGCTCTAATAAATTCAAGTTAATGGAATTCTTAACAATGGCACTGGCCTCTCTCTCTCTCTCATTCTCGCCGACTATCTCTCCAGAAAATAGCTTCTTCGCGTATCGCGTAGGAGCAGCCGGGATTCCCGGCGGCGGAACAAAGTGAGCTGGATAATTGTGCGAGTGGTTCAATTATTTCACGCTGCACCGAATGAAACGGGCTTTTTAATCCGACGCGCTAATACGATTTCCGAACTTTTCAGATGCGCTAAAGTGCCGCGAGCTTTCAAGGGCTGCTCTTCCGTCCCGCGGGTTACATTACCGGCTAATGAATTAAGTTATGATAGTCGAAGCGAGCTGCGAGGGTGAGCTGAGCTGGAAAAAAAATTAGCGAGCCAACAAGGTGTCGAAGAATTAAATTGCCCGTGCCTAGGATATTATCGGGAAGTTTCTATTCATGTTTCAGACGGGGCGTAAGATCGTTTGCGACGAGATCGTAAATACTGACAGTAACAGTCGTAAAAAGTCTAGGGGAAGCATTCCCGGGGACATAAAGTCAGCAATTAATAGGAAACAGGGGGGGATTCTTGGCAAAGGGTGTTTTTATCGCGGCCGAGGGGCGATTCGTAGGAAACCGGCGACAAAGGGAAGGCAGTGTCGTACCGCTGGCTGCCTTATTGAAGCCTTCCTCTGAGGTAGAACAGAAAAATTGATCGGATGACTCTCGATCGCTGACCCAGTTACTTCCATTGACATCGGACCCGTGGAAAAATTAATTTTTCTCTGGAAACAATGTGGCGGAAGACAATTTTCCAGTCTGAGTTCCTCGCCGCCTCTCCGTCGGCTGATAGAATCGTTTGCGGAAACGTTTACGGTTGATTCTTGCGTTGAAGTTTAATAATAATTAGTCCCGGCGGGGCGTTCGAGGGTACGCGTTAATTACGCAAAACGGCTTATCGTAATTTGCATAGCTCTCCGCGAAGAATGTAGCGCGGGTGGAAAGAATAATCGCCACGCTTGCTCCGGGAACGGTTCAATTACGTAAAAGGGACCCTTTCGCCGCGGGAATTTAATACGTCCAGCTTTTTTCCTGTACTAATAATAATTGCATCGCTTGTCCAGCCGCGCGGCTTTTAAAAGGAATTAACCGGACCTTTTTAGTCCAGTGCCATGAATCTCTAGATTTAAAGAAACACTTATGAAACGGCTAATTGCTATTTTTAATTCCTCATCAAGTTGATAATCCCGGTACGATTCCTCGATTGCAGGATCCTTCGACTTCTATTAAAAGTTTCCTCTTTTTTTTTTTTAAAAAAAAAAAAAAGAGGTTTCAAACGTAATGCTATTTCCGTCATTCCGGCGAATGATCAGTACAACAGGTTGGGCTGGGTTGGGTGCTCCATTATCATGCCGTGAGAGAGGAGCTTCCGCACGTAACGCTGATTGATTGATCGATCTTCCTATGGCTGTACACACTTTTTTGGTGCATCTAAATGGGCAACTTTTCCCGTGAGTCCTCTAATGGGAGATTTATGGTTGATCGATGAAGGCTCGACGGTAATGTTTACCGTACGCCGCGTCGTCGTAGCCGGGGCGAAACGGGGACATAAAATTACGCGGGTAGTAAAGTAAAGTTAAATGAAGCCGAACACGCGACTAAACGAGACTCGAATACTCCTCGTCTTCGTCGTCGCCGAGTTCGCTGAAAGGCGCATTCAAATTAGATTTAAATCACCGGAGACGATTTACATGACGTCGCGTCCGCCCCGGAGCCGCGGAAATAAGAAGACCGTCTTCACCCGAACACGTTGAATGAGTCGTTTACCCGGCAAACACTGACGCTCCTTCTCGGGACGAACGACGCGTCCTTAACGCGGTTAAAACGAGCCTCGTTTAATATTCATCGACCAGAGCCACGTGCTTGGTACGGTTATTTAAACGTTAGGAAATCTCGATGGTTTCGACGGTCTCGCAGCTCTTAAATAATTGGCCACCTGTTTCGTTTCAGGCCAGCGATCAATGATATCGTCGATGCACAACCGACCACCATAAGGAGTCCCGAAGGCTGGTAAGTATATCTTCGTCGCCACGGGGGAGCGGAGGGGGACCAGGACGGCGGCGGTGGCTCGGGTGCCAAGAAGATGCGGGCGTTCGCGTGGCCTGGCAGCGTGACTCGCGGCGGACTCATAAACGATGAATTGGCGGGCAGCGATGTTGGCTCGGCCGAGATACGCGGCAGCAGCAGGAGCAGCAGCGCCGGAGGCAGCTACGACGGGTGCCAGCGGATCGGCAGATTCGAATCGCGCGAGGCCGGACACCACGGGGACACCATCGGCTGGGCATGTACGTCATCTACCCGGCGGACGAGCTGCTACGTATCTATGAGAACAACCCGCCATTACGCGTTGATGGTCCCGACCGAGTGTTGACCGGGGACCGCCGACCGAGCTGCCAGGTGACCGTGATCGCCGTCAGCGACAGGAGATACGAGGACAGGAGGCGGAAGAAGGAGAGGAGACGGGAGCGCGGACAGACGCGGAGGAGGAGGCCGAGCCGTAACGAGGCTACGCGTAGCCACGAGGTCGCGAAGAGCACTCGGCGCGAGCGACACGCCAAGACTATGCAAAACAGCCGGGTCGGCGGCGCCGGCGAGGATGCCGCCAATCCTCTCAAGGATCTCACCCCGCCGGGCCTCAACGAGCCGCTCAAGCAGCACAATGCGGCCGCGCTCAAACTCGTCCAAACCGGTGAGTCCCGACGATTCTCTACCTCATGGCTTTTTAATTCTCTATGGAACAAACGTGTTAACACGGTTCCAATTTTCTATCTGATTTGTATTTATGCATATGACAAGATTTGTGATGATTGGTGCTCTTTTTGCATCAATCTGTTATGTGGAAGTGTCTGAAGAATCAAGAGATGAAAATTCGCAATGATGTAACAAGTGCATCGAAGACAACAATTATTTTTCACGCGCGTTTTTCATACGTTTACTTTTCTCAATTCTTGTAATGTTTAAAAGTCGATTTTCTCCCCACGCAACGCGCATGAATACAAAGAGGGATATTCGCGTAGTACGGTGAATTATTAATACCGGTGGAAAATAAAGTCGGGGGAATGTATTCAATACCACGGACGATGCATAATGCATTGTAGCCCGTTTCAAGGTCGGTATTAAATACGCCTTGATACAAGTTCAATAGTCAATGGTAAATGACAAAATCATCTGACATTTTCTCCCACGAAACGACATTTTCAGAATCTAATTTCCAATCCCCTTCGTGCCCTCTCATTGAGGCTACACTTGCGGTTTAAATAAAGTTACCGAGACTCATTAGCAGCGAGCGTGCCTGATAAGTATAAGTAATGGAACGTAGCTCCGCTGTTTACGTATTCCGACACGCACTATGCAAGAATCCGCTTCCTTTCCCGTGCCGCGCCGTCGGTTTCTCGCGTAGAATATTAGGTTGCGCCTGTGACACAGAATACTCTCAAATTCGCTAAAGCAATTTCGCGCTCCTGTATTTTTACGAGCCGGGAAAAAACATCAAAGACCAGTATTCAAGTTTTCCTATTACGAGGTTTCCCGACGTCGTCGCCCATGATTTTGTCACTGTCTTTATCCTGTAGCAACCGTGTTCCGGCTCCGTATTACATTGTCGTACTCCCGCGCACAGGGATGCGATCAATTAACAACGTGATTACACGTGCCACGATCAAAGCTGTCCAATGCGCTCGCGTACAACTTCACGTGGGGCTGTTTTGTCGGGTACTTAATAGTTCACAGAGCCGTCCTATTATGTCAAGGCACCGTGTAATGGATCGTGGATCTCGTAGCATGCATTCAAGTTTTGCGATAGGGGATCATATGCCAACCGTTTCAGAGCTGCCTGAAACGAGCCTCTCAACAGCACGACTATTATCTATCTAAAACAGCGACCAGGTTTAATCGTTGGAATTATTCGACGAATTTTTATTCCAGAAATGGTTTCGTCAGGATAATAAAAAATTGATGTTATAGGATGGACCGTGTCCGGTGTAGTTATCGTCGACCGGATTAATGGGGATTTTAAAACTCTTGGAAGTAGGGAGACCGGAAGGGAAGAGATTTTGGCATCGGTTCTGTTGACTTCGCCGCGGCTATTCCCCAGACCACCTTTGGCCAGCAAACGTTCAACCTCCTCGCAATGAACTTAACGTACGGCTATAGTGTAAACGATAAATTCGCGGAAAACGAGCGCCGGGATCGTAGAAATTCGCCGAGATCGTGTTGGCATAGGAACTGTCGCCATAAAGGCGAGTTCAAAGTCCGTGGAATTGCTGTTCCTCCGGGGTAACTGGTCGAGGTCCAGTGATATGTGAACAAACAACGAGATCTTGTTAAATGAATTAAAAGATACTCCCGGTTACCTCGGTTTACGATGTTTCCTCCACGGAAGAAGTGCAATCACGTCACGAAGAAAATATTTTTCTTCTTGCCCGGTCGAATCCCGGGACGGAGGTACGGAGAGAAGAGGAGGGAATGAATTCGGCGTGTGCCGCATGAAAATAACTCGACGCGATGACATAATTGCGAGTTATTGCCACCATAAAACGGTGTACACGTGCTCCGCGAAACGGCGCTGGATGGCCGACCTCCCGATTTATAATTGCCCTGCCACCGTTAGGACACCCCGAACTGTTCCGTCGGCCGTTTCCTTTTTATTTCCCCTCTGAGTGGCGCGTGATGGACATAACCAATCAGGAACGTCTGACTCCTGGACGTTTTTATTGGAAACTTCATCCGGTGAACTTTCTACAAAGAAAAACCCGAGCCCACGCTGCATAAAAATGTTTCCGAATCAATAATAACGGTACTCTTTTTTTCCAGCACGCGTGTCAAAGACGCCCCGGCTTGAGGGGAAAAAGGTAAAATTCTAATCCCGGGGTAGTTCCGGCGTTAAATGTTTGAAGCGTGGAATTCATTATTCATCAGAGGGGCAAGAAGTTCCGGGGCGAAGAGCTATCGAAGTTGGTTCAAGTAAAAAAAAAAAAAAAACGAGGAGGCTACGATTTTTCCCGGGGCGAGAGTTTTCGTCGGCATTTTTCACGGAGCGTCTGTTTCCTTTGAGGCCAATCACGCCACCTCGGGCGAAGATTAATTATAACGGGCCGGGGCTTCTATTAGGAAGTCCTTCTGTCATCGGTCTTTGTCAGACACGGCTTTTATCCTCCTCAAAAAACGATCTTCCGCATCAGTATTACCCGATTAACCTCTGCCCGACCGGTGTTACCAAAACCGATCGATTTCAATATCCAATAGATTCAAGAATAGTTCTGCCAGCACATCCTTGCCCCCCGGTATAAAGGGGACAGTCCAAGATCTCGGAGATTTATAAACGAAATCCCATTTTTTATGCCGTGCGGCTTGAGAGGCAGCTCGGCTGGAACGCTCGTTTGAATTCGTTTTGCTTGCAAAGGCACGACTCCTTTTTCGCCGCGGATAAAACATTTTCCGCGTAATATGGGATATTCGTTGTAAGCTTGTTTCCCTGGCGGTCTCCGGGATTATAGTACCGGTTCATGTTTGAATGACGTTAAGAGAAGCCTTTTCTGCAGGCGAGGCATTAAACAAATGTAGCAAAGGGGCTGCGAGAAAACCGAGCCGATGCTGTAATCACATTACATCCGATACATCTCCGTCCCGGAATGAATTATTCGTTCTCGTCGTGGCGGCGAGGCGGGTTAATCGAAAATTTGGTTACATACAAAATGAATCGTCCGCCAGGGGATCGCGGAACGTGCCGCGGCTACACGATTCTGCGAAAGTGGCTAATGAAATTACCGAATCGTTTCACGTTGATTAATTTCGCCGGATATTTTTCCGCACGTTTTCGAGGAGCCCCGGGAAGATATCAATTTATGGAATACCATTGCGTCGTCGTCGTCGTCGTCGCCGTTCCGAACCAATCAACTAACGGCCGCGCGATCGAACAAGCGGAAAGGGATTACAAAGCTGGATGGACGCGCGTGCAGATAACCGAAACAAAAAGCGGAATAAAACAGCGCGATAACGTCGGATACTCGAGAAAAGTGGATTGTCGTTCGCGTGACGCGCATTTGTGTCACCGGGACGCCCCGCGTAGCGTCGCGTCGTTTACGCCGCGAACAATTATTATTATTATTATCGCCCTTGTTCGACCGAGAGGCCGCGAACAATCGATAGCAGACAAACGCAGAGCCGACGTGTGAACGCGTAACGAGCGTCGCGGCACCGTTTTTAATTACATCGCGGTGGCATTTTCTTGAAATTCTGTGCCGCGGAGCCGACGCACGATCCCCCGTCCCAATAATAAACGAGCTTAAGCCGGGGAAACCCCAGTGACGCGGCGCGATCGCGATAAATATCGAATGTGGGGCAGTCCGGTGGGCGCCATAATCGCGACAGGCATCAAATTCAATAATTACAAACCGCGACCGATGATCGCCATCAAGAATCCAATTTCACCTTTGGAATCGGTTGTGGTTCACGTTTCGCGGTTCATCAGCCGTCCGCCCTTTGAACCAGCCCCGTAGCCGGTAATCGAATTTCCAGCCTAGCCCGGAGACTCGCCACCGGAGATGACTGTTAGCTTCACTTTTTCACGACCTCAACGGAATCCGAACCGACGGGAATCAAAAGGATCGATAGATACTTCCGTCTGTTGTATTGTTACGATTTTCCATCTTTTTACGATTTCAATTCAGTTTTGTTAAACGAGGATAGATAGTACGTCGTAAATCGTTTAATAAACGACGGTTTGGTCTCTGGTGGGGCTCTCTATTAATACTGTTTAAAGCAGCTGTTTTTATTCAGCCGAGTTATCTCGCCGAATAGGGATTATGGGAGTTGGGTCTCTTCCTCGTGGAAACGAAGGCTCCTCGCGGCGTTTCGCAAGATTACATCCAAGACCTCGTTACCGCGGTATAAATAGAGCTTTCCCGCTGGCGTGGATTCAGTATTAGCCGCGGCGAGTGGCCACCGTGCCGGGTCCAAACAATCTTCTTGGCCTGTCACGTGTGCTGACCTGGATGCTTATTCAGATCATTGGCGCCGGGTTGTTGCTTCTCGCCCGTGCCTATTTGCTCCCACGGATTCGGCGGCGAGAGATTCTTGCGGGAGGCTCGACTGTACCACGAAGAATGCGGTGTTTCGCTAATGTGAAACTTGAACTGTTGGCGTGTAGCTGAAGTTTCGAGGAGGCGGTCGGTGTCTAGGGCCTAGACCGCCGCTTGTGTTTACGTTCGGTCCAAGCCAGTCTAAACGGCGGGACCAGACTTGGTTCAAGATTAGACAGTGTAAAGTTCACCTAATTTTCCAGTCGATTTCAATCACGATGGATTCATTTACCGTGGCATTACGCGATTCTCACTGTTCCTCAGCTGCTATGTAAAGATCCTCAACTGTTATCATTTCCAACGATAGGCAGGCTCTAGAATTATTTGCTCTAAGCCGGCAGTAGCTATAATTTATACGGTCGGCTAGAATTATTGTAAGCACGGACTTGTGGAAATCGGTCAACGGTATCCGGAAAATGAAATCCCCGACTAGCAGCCGGCATGCACGGAGGTTTTCCTCCGGCTGGAATAGCGCGAGATAATCCACGAACGGATGCACATATTTGAAAAGGAGATTACACATTAATTTGCAGAAGATCCGGCTACACGAGTCTATCTGCGAATTCATTTTCTTCTGCCCGACCCATTTCTCCTTAAACCCGTGATTAATTCACGGGGCCCGCGTAAAATATTTACAGAGCCGAGTACTTAGATCGGTTGTATAACGGGCGCGGGCCGCAGAATCGTTTGCGGTGTCTGGCCTGCTATTTATGATAATCGTATTCCGAGGGAAGTAACCCGCACGTAGCGCGCGCGCGGAATTAGCGATAGCATTGTTGACTGCGTTACCGCGGCCCGCGGGTAATGAGCGTTCCCTGGGAACAACGCGCGAAACCTATTGTTGCGAACTTGAGCCCGATTAAACGGATCGTCGATCATAACGTCAAATCAAACGGGCTTTTGAAAACGAGGTCTCAGACAGGAATTTTTACAGTAAGTACAATTGCCGAATTTTAATTCCTCCGGGCTATTATTCCGGCTGCCGGCTAATAGAATTTCATGAACCGTACAGCTCCATGCAAATTGGCTGCCTTTATGGAACCTGGAAATCAAACGGTGATCTGCGGCAATATGTGACCCGGAATTGCTCGATTGTGACACAGCGTTGCTCTCGGAATATTGAACCGCGAGGCCACAATCGTTCATTACCAGAAATCAGCCGCACAGATTAATTGATGAACCGAGGAATTAAAAGGTCGTTCGCTGCTTCGATCTTCAGAGAAAAGGAGTGCCCTGGACGACGAACACCCGAAAAAAGGAGAGGCGAGGTCGAAAAGGAAACCGACGCGACTCGGGGAAACGACACTCATCGTCTCTTCTCTGATCAACGTTCGATTCTTATCGGTTTCCCGGCGATTCAACGGCCGAGTTGGTCGCGCGGCATCCCTATCAAGATGGACTACATCCATAATGCATGGCGTTCGCGTGTCACGCGCCCTCCCGGGTGTGACAAGGGCGGACGAGGGGAGTGCTGGTCGGGCCGAAGGTCGGGTCGGAAAAATTCAACTGGTAGGCCGCGGTGGGAACGCAACGGAAACGGAACGGGCCGGGGAGCAGAGGACCCGCGCGCCGCGTTACACGGGGAAGGAAGGTGTTTTAGTCAGGGGCTGACCTGAATTCAGGTGGGCTGAATCAATACTCGCGCTCGTTCACCTCGCAGTTACCGTGGCAACCAGACTCCTTTATTAAATATAACCTGCACCGGTTCCTGCGCGAGCCCGTTAACCCCCGTTGGCCACCTGTCACAGTCGTCGACCTGCGAGAGAGACCCCTCACCGAAGGGGCTTCGCGATGGCCACCGCTGGCGATCGTGCGACCTTGGCACCGACCCTGATGCCCCGTGCCAGGTCTCAGGAAGCGATGTACTTCCTCCAACGTTACACGAACACTTGTACGGCGCCGCGATCGAACTTTCCCAACCAGCATTAATTCGTTTAATTGCGGGCTCCGATTACCGGCGAACGCTCCAATAATTCTCTAATATATTTCACGAGCCGATGAGCCGCTCGCCGGGGCTGGTGTGAAATCGATCGCGAAAAAAATCCGAACGTGGCGCCGCGTATTTCCCAACGAGTTTCGCTTAATTGCTGTCACCGACCGCGGCCATTATCGCGCTCCACCCGCTGAACATTTACGAACCGTCTGTCCCTTACCGGCTACGAGAGTCGTCCGTCTCTGAATCGTTTAAAATCACGGCTCAAAGATTTAACTCGCGACTCGACAGAAACCAGCGAATTCACGGAATAAAAACGCACATCGATATATATACTTATATATATATGTATATCTAGATTGTAATTATGAAAATGCGAAAGCTGACCTAGACTCTTTTTATAATTATCACAATCACGTGGCATTACTCAGGCCGTATCTAATCTCGATCTGCGATCAGGGGAACAGCTGCAATTATTATTATGCTAATAGGGAGTGGGAATAAATTGTTTGCAAACGGGGAAGCCAAAGGCGGTGGAACCGCGCGGTCGGATAATAAAGTTTACGATGACTTTTAAAAACGGGAACGTCGGCAGAAGCCGCGGCGAGGTTTCAGCTTACATGGAAACTCGATTAAACGATACGACGAAATAACGTCATTAAATAATGCCATTATGGTCAGCCATGGCCGATGATAAATCAATCAACGACCATTACCAATGCGCCGCGATCAAAACTTCGTTTTCGACTCGCATTCAGCCATTTGAATACCTGGTGCCGCCCGGTGCTAGGCACGCTTGTTCGCCTAATCGAGTTAGGCTCCGAGCAGCCTGCAATCTTTAAAAAGGTTGCCGGATACAATTATTATAAATTGATGTACGACGCTATTACTGTGCTAGNACCTGGTGCCGCCCGGTGCTAGGCACGCTTGTTCGCCTAATCGAGTTAGGCTCCGAGCAGCCTGCAATCTTTAAAAAGTCTGCCGGATACAATTATTATAAATTGATGTACGACGCTATTACTGTGCTAGACGCGGTACTTAAGGTATAAGTGTAATCCAGTGAAATTGCATTACAATTTTGATTTACAGGAGACTAGAATCTGTAAGATGTAATTACGAGGGATTGAGCGTACGTTGAAAATGCTGATGGCGTGTCTGGAGCAGGTCAACCATGTATTTACACTGCATTATTATAAAGGTTGACGGAGCCCCATTAATGCGGCTGCCGGGAGGATAGACAGAGTAATTATCGCGCCATTAAACTTCCGTATAATTTAGTCGGTGCGACGGAACCCCTCCTCAATCCGGCGTCGCTTAACAAATTAGTATTCGCGAACCCGTATAATCGTCGTTCCCCGCGCGACGCAGTTTCTACCGGATACCGATACCTGGTATCCGTGTCCTACTCCCGAATCGATTCAACCTGCTCATAGATTGAATCGTAGAAACGAGTGTTTCGTTTGATAGCGAAATCCGAAACCGCGGCGCAACACGATATCAGTGGATTACGTCGATCGTTCCAATTTGGTTGAGTACGTAAATCATCGTCATGGGAATAATTAGGAGAAAGGCTCTGTTCCAACTGTATAATCAGCTTAACTGGTTTCGAAAAATGTTTCTAGGCGATCTGGGACGAAGGAAACTCATTGGGGTAAACATGACGTCTGAGACAGCTCTTGACCCGAAGGACTCGAACAGTGAAACGGAGCCGCTCGAGGATCTAACCACTCGTTGTTTCCACAGAAATCTCTATTAGTGATCAACCTCGTTCCTTATCCAATCATAGAAACGAATGTTTCGTTTGATAGCGCAATCCGAAACCGCGGTGCAACATGATATCAGTCGATTTCGTCGATTGTTTCAATTCGGTTGAGTCCGTGAAACATAGTCATGGGAATAATTAGAAGAAAGGCTGTTTCAATTGTATGATCAGCTTAACTGCTTTCGAAAAATATTTCTAGGCGATCTAGGACGAAGCAAACTCATTGGGGTAAACATGACGTCTGAGACAGTTCTTGACCCGAAGGACTCGAACAGTGAAACTGAGCCGCTCGAGGATCTAACCACTCGCTGTTTCCACGGAAATCTCTATTAGTGATCAGCCTCGTTCCTTATCCAAAAATACCGAGACCTCTCGAGGATATTAATCAGCCGATGATCCAAGACACCGGTCCTCCTGAACGATCTACAGTCTCCAGGGCAGTCGGTGATTTAATTGACCGAAAATAAACAGGGAGGACGCGTCACGCGAGTCGACGAGTATTGGCCGATGAGAATTTCGTCATCCCTTCTATAATTATGATCGCCGTCACCCGTGGGCGCGAGTATCAAGGATGAGACTCGACAGCTTTCGTCTAAAATTACCCCCCAGCAATTATTTCAGCCCCGAGAGTGCGAGAGAGCCAGATTTCTACGATTGAACGCGCGCGGTGTTCTCCGTGGTTCTGGTATTCCCAATCGCTGGCCGGGATCGCCGGTAATACATAATCTGTCGCGAAGTTCCCGGCCTTGTTTGCCCGCAGGAAACCGCCGACGCTACGCGGACCTTTTTCCGCTGGCTAGATAGCAAGTTTAATTCCGTGGGTATGACAGCCAGCTGCACCCTTCGCCGTCCCGGTTTAATCCGATAGGGTTTCGAGCTTGTCGTTTGGATTATATTTGATTGGAACGAGTTCCCAGATTTATTTCGTTCGCTGATATTTCACTCCCGGCCGGCCCTCAATTGGATTACCCCGTCTAGAGACAAATCCCGGTATTTAGGTCCGGGCGAACGTGAATACCTGATATAAGCGATGAGTGGAATTTAAGTTTATATCGGGTTAATTCTTCGCTGACCCGGCGTTGTTACAGATTCAGTGAATTTCGTTGTTCTGACCGGTTAGTCTCCTCCGTCCCGACCGAGACAGTTGGAACTACGTCGTGGTCAGGGAGAGAGGAACCCCGGTGACACTGTTTTTTGACCTGGAAAGTCCTGTCATCTCGAGCAGCAGACAAATTGGATTCTTTGTAGCTCTCCGCCCCGGCCCCTCGCATAATTCCGTGCTATTCTTTGAGGCTCCAGCCAGGTTTTTTGGCCGCGCCTGTACACCCGGTTAAACGGCCGGATTAATGGCCCGTTCCCGGACTTAACACACGTTCCCTTTTCCAATTTCGCTCATCCTTTGGGAAGAGAGTCGTGTGCCGCATAATTTCACCGTTGAAAGAAATCTCTCTTAATCCTGTCGGGAGTTCGGATGTGAAAACCCGTCACGTCGCGGTTTAACAGGCCGGCCCTTGGCCGGTCAATACTTTTTAAACCGTCGGGGATTGTCGCGCCGTTTGGAATCGGTGACGTTTTCATGAAATCCTGCCAAAAGTCTCTCCGGACCGAAACGTCCCGGGCACAATAGCTGTGTCACTCGGGCCGGGCACAGATGCCATAAACAATTCATGGTCGTGGCACATATTCTACCTGGGAATCGGTCCTGCGAGTGCCATCTAATAATACGTGCAATGCAAATTGAATTCGATAAGAGTATTAAACCGGTCGATAGGAATTATCATATTAAATGAGAGATCATCTTTTTATTCCATTAAATTCAACGAAGCTTATTGAATCGATGGATCCTCATATATCTCCATGATTTCGAGTAGGTTTAATCTTCGTTGCTAAATTTTATGAGGTACAAAGTACGGCCGGGAGCGAAACAAAAAACGTGATTCTGGGAAAACGATTTATCGGAATTCGCGCGATTACACGTCGGTTGTAACGAATCGCCGTGATACGTGGCCCACGCGATTATTTCCGTTGAACGGCGGCGTGACGGCCGGCTTACGTGGATCACCGTGAAATATGACGGACGACGGTGCGATTAAAGCGAGGAGGGACGAAGTAATCTCTCTCGATCCCCGCGACTTTTCACCCACGCTTTGAATTATTGCACACACATGACTGGGGACGTTTCCGCCACTTTTCCGCTTCATTACACGCGCGCCAGACGAACGGATCAAAAGTAATTCGCAGGGACTGGATTTTGTTTGTGGAACCGCCGGAATTAGGGCAGAGGATGGAAGAATAGTTATGGCAGTCAGCGCGCCACTCCTGGGAGTCTGGTATTCATCTCGGCTGGGTATTTCGAATTTGAATACGGGCCGCAACACGCGAGTCGGCGGATACTTGACACCTTCAATTATCCTCGCACGTGTCAATTCCAATAGACAGGCAATCGATACAGCCGCGTTCGAGGCAGATGGGGCAGCCGTTGAATTGTCATAGATGACTGATGAATATAGGGGCACCGGGTCAATCGCGGGACCATTAGCCAGAACGTTGGTCAATAATCAAGCCGCCGTCCCGAATTTCAGCCCGCTCTTTTAACCCATATTCAACGTTTCATTTACTTGTCGACGTTTTCCGATTACCGTGGAGTTCGTTAGTGTCTTAATTAAGGAGGTTCATCTGGAGAGTCAAATGCTAGTTATAGAAAAAGGAAGCTTGCTTGACTAGCGTACATATTAATAACGGAGTTTATCTACTGCTGAAAAATGCACATTTTCTTTGTTGTGTTTATATATTTCTCCATTCATAGTCATCCAATCTACCTAAATTTGCAATTAAAATATTCGTTAAATGTTTCTTTTTAATATGACATAAGTTTCATTCAAAACTGTCTGTCAATACCTAATAAATTAGCGATAGAAGTCTGGGAAATCACTCTTTTCCATATGACTACATGTAAAATTGTAAAAAATATTTATATTAATATCTCATCATTAAGGTATCCAAATGACTTAACAATTTTTTTTAGGTATCCTGGTATACTGTTATAGACTATCACATTTTTTATTGGAGATCTATCTGTTAATTCCTTAACCGGATGAACCTCCTTAATTTCATTTATTTCTCTAATAATGATTCTTAATCCAATGGAATTATACGAGGAATTAGGTGATTTTTTTTTATATTACGTATCAATTATATTAATGAAGACTCCTTGTAAAATTTCAATGAACATAAATGTCAATTTTTAATTCATTTCAATGTTCCCTTAATTTCATTTATTTCTATAACAATTATTCTTAATCCAATGGAATTATACGAGGAATTAGGTGATTTTTTTTTATATTACGTATCAATTATATTAATGAAGACTCCTTGTAAAATTTCAATGAACATAAATGTCAATTTTTAATTCATTTCAATCTTTCCTTAATTTCATTTATTTCTATAACAATTATTTTTAATCCAATGGAATTATACGAGGAATTAGGTGATTTTTTTAATGATGAAACTGAGTCTAAAAATAGTATCTATTCTTTCTTAAATATGAAATTATTCAATAAATTATACGTAATAATGAATTCCAATAAATTCTAATGAATCATAAATTAAATGAATTCGACATAAGAAGGGGATAAATTCTAATAAATTGTAATGAATCATAAATAAAATAAATTCGACATAAGAAGGGGATAAATTCTAATAAATTATTATTCTTAATCCAATGAAATTATAAGAGGAATTAGGTGATTTTTTTTAATGATGGAACTGAGCCTAAAAATAGTGTCTATTCTTTCTTAAATATGAAATTATTCAATAAATTATACGTATATATCTGTCAATACCTAATAAATTAGCGATAGAAGTCTGGGAAATCACTCTTCCATATGACTACATGTAAAATTGTAAAAAATATTTATATTAATATCTCATCATTAAGATATCCAAATGACTTAAAAATTTTTTTCAGGTATCCTGGTATACTGTTATAGACTATCAAATTTTTTCTTGGAGATCTATCTGTTAATTCCTTAACCGGATGAACCTCCTTAATGAGGCGGGCGTCTGGTAAGCGTGGAATAGTCGCGGGCCAAGAAGACGTTTAACGTTTATTATGTCCACCGTCAGCCATAATTGACGTTCTTTGGAATTCGATAGTTCAACCCCCGCGGCCGTACCGCCCTTTCAATTAACCCTGTCACGTCAATTTTCGTGCGACGAGCCTGCGATCGATATCGCCTCGGGCAGAGCAAATAAGCCCGACGTCTATTTGCCAGGGATTAGGAATCGCACTCATTAGACTTTTCGATGGCCGTTAAACCCGACCGTCGGAACCGTCTTTTCACGTCTACCGACGTCGGAACCTGCGCTGGCTTGTTCCACTTACCCAACACATCTACCGGTTTCTTATCATCGAACTTCGGTAGAAAAAGAACATCGGGGGCTCGCTCACGGTGTTGGCTCTTATGGTCTTATACAGGGTGTAAACCTACAGGTGGGACATTTTTTAAGGACGTGTTCTAGGGTCAAAAATAAGACGAAAATGAAGAGAGAAAAAATTGCGTTTGGGGCTTCGTTAGTTATTTATTAACATTTAAAAATTTGACATTTTTGCCCCTAAAATTGACAACCCGACGCGCATCGGCAGATATTTTTTGCATACGCGCAGCTGATCACCATCGATCGATGCATGTCGATAACCGAGAATAGGGCCGTACCTATAAGGAATTTGTGGACTCACCTCGGGTGCTGGAGATTACAAATTATTATAAGATGATGTATTCTGGCATTCAACCTGATTACTCGTTAAATCCACAAGAGCATATCGAAACTCGCTCTATGGGATTTTCGAGTCAGGAGGGTGAATGCTCTCTTCTATGTATCCAAACGAAATATCCATACGAGTACACATGCACCAGACACGAAATACACAGTCGAAATATCCATACGAGTACACACACACGCACCAGACACGAAATACACAGCCGAAAACCACACTACACACTAAACATACTATGATTCCGAATAAACGAAATTTTTAAGCCGTAATCCGTTTCGCGACGCACGTGGAGGACGACTATGAAAGAATTGTTGAGAGGTTAACAGAAGAACGAGATAGTATTTTGTTTTCGACCGCCCGCGCCGTGCCAGTCGGAAAGGAACCGTCGCGTGTCGCGTGTTGTATGTCTCATACATAAAATGTATATTCGAAAAAAGGATCTCATTTATACGGACTCCCTTTGCTTCACAATTCGAAACTAGTGAAGTTTCTGTTGAGATGTTGAGTTGATTCGCGATAGATCATTGTACGTGCGCTAAGACGCGTATGGAAGCCTAGTTCATGTGAATAATCGCAGTGCATGTATGCTTATTTTAGTAAATATTTCAAATGAAACTCTTACAAATAGACAATCGTGGCCGGGACTATCATAGAGTGTGTATGTGTGTGTCTTAATAACGGAATATTTTCGGTGCATGTGTACTCGTATGGATATTTCGTTTGGATACATAGAAGAGAGCATTCACCCTCCTGACTCGAAAATCCCATAGAGCGAGTTTCGATATGCTCTTGTGGATTTAACGAGTAATCAGGTTGAATGCCAGAATACATCATCTTATAATAATTTGTAATCTCCAGCACCCGAGGTGAGTCCACAAATTCCTTATAGGTACGGCCCTATTCTCGGTTATCGACATGCATCGATCGATGGTGATCAGCTGCGCGTATGCAAAAAATATCTGCCGATGCGCGTCGGGTTGTCAATTTTAGGGGCAAAAATGTCAAATTTTTAAATGTTAATAAATAACTAACGAAGCCCCAAACGCAATTTTTTCTCTCTTCATTTTCGTCTTATTTTTGACCCTAGAACACGTCCTTAAAAAATGTCCCACCTGTAGGTTTACACCCTGTATATAGTACGGAATAACAGGGGAATAGATTTGGTATTTTTATTTGTTGGGCGTGGACTTTAATTTGAGAGAGTAAAACCATGATCTCTTATATATTATATGATCGTGGGTTAAAGATACTCAATTGTTATTAGTACGGAGCTCTAATTGTTAAATATAAAAGTCGTCCTATGCAATTTCTTTCTAATTCTATTCTTTAAGGAATATTTGGCGATGGACGAAATAATTTATCGATTACTCCTAAAGTATTAGAGATAGAAGAAACTTGTATATGACCTTTTTTGCAGGTAATAATATTACCTACAACTTTTATTTGAACCATTTTTCAAAATTCCGAAAAATAAAAATTTTCAATTTTCCCGAAATTATACCAAGGGATATCCCTTCAGATTCTTCGAAATTTTCGTTTTTTGCCAATAACTTCTTACGTGTTGCCGCTAGCAAAAAATGTTTCAAATGAAAGTTATGAGTATCATCAAAAGCTACAACTTTCGTATGAAACATTTTTTTCTAACATCAATTGTTAACGAGTAATTTGCAATAAACTATTTTTTCGTTTTTTTATTAATTACTCGTTAAATATTGATGCTAGCGAAAAATGATTCGTACAAAACTTGTAGCTCTAGTGGACAGCTACAAATAAGATTCTATTCAATTTTCTCGTAAGTTCAATGGTATAGGAGTAATTGGCGAAAAAAGAATTCTTTTGCCAAAAGTTGGCTGATTCGACGGTGGATCGGCAGGATTCTATCAATACCCATAAAATGCTAATTAATCGTACTTAACTCGTTAAATACTCGAGTTAGGAGAAAAATGCATAGAATCTTTCTTGTAGAGGATGTTAATACCTACAACTTTTATTTGAAGCATTTTTCAAAAAATTTCCAAGAAACAAAATTTTCTCATATTTTGCCAAGTCTATTCATTTATTAATCAGAGTTCTCTTATTCAGCAGCCATCTCATAACAATAAAATCATTTCTATTTATCAGAGATTTTATTCAATAAGCAGAAGGCACCTGCTCGTAAGATCCATTCTTCTCATAAGCCATTCTCTCTCTCTCTATCTTTCCAACGTGGGAATAAAATGAATTGTACTTATTAATAAGCCATTCAGCTTTTATGCAATTGCTGGAAAAATGTATTGGAAAAGGACCTTAACAACCCCAGTAGAATCGAAATGGCTCGGCAAACGGAGAATTTCCATTCGCAGTCTAAAGGGTGGGTTTATTTACGCAGCTTCGTAGATAATCGATTCCCGTTATCTTGGTGACACGGGACGCGTCGCACACGTTGCACCCGCGTGTGCATTGATCGGCCAGAGGTATTCAAACAACCGGTGTAATGAAAGCACGCGGCTTAGACGAGAAATCTCAAGATAACCCTGGAACTTCCTCAGGAACTCTTCCTCCATTCTACCTCCATCGATTTTTTTTTGGTAATATTCACCGGCGGGTCACGAGGCTTATTTGTAGTCACGTGTGGTGCCAGAATTCTCGCCTATATACATATACTAGACGTTCAACCAAAAATATTAAGTATTATTATTTATACACATTTAGTAAAATGATTTATTGATACACATATAGTAAAATGATTTATTGATACACATTTTTGATTGATTTCAGTGTAATGTGATTAAAAATGATGTCGAAATAAAAGTGTGAGACGGTCGCCTCTGGTTCATTTATTCGCGAGTGCAATTTTCGTGAGTGGATGATACGTGTGACGGTAATACAATATTTTGACGTCGCCTAAAACGGGAGCCGATGGTAAGCGTTTATCGGACACGAGTTAAGTGGATTGTATTTTGGAAGTTGCGGCGAACTTTCAACCCGAGACGCGGCACGATCTGCCCCAGAAAACTTGCGGGGCCGTTGAAAAACTCTCGAAGAACCGGGGAACCGTCGTCGTCGTCGTCCCGGAGCCGGTGCCTCGGAAAATGGGAATGAAGACTTGTTGATTAACATTTAACCGCGTTGCCCGATGGCTTAATCAAGAAAAATGACTGCAGCGAATAAATATTAATACTTGATGACGACGTCAGTGGCCTATTTCGTCCGAGGCGTGAAGCCCGCCGTGTCACGGAATTAATCAACTCGTTTCCCTATTTTTAGACACGTCCGCGTAATTGAATGTCAATTCCTCGCTCGTTAACCGAGCCCCAGGTGCGGGGGCGGCCGACGTCAATGGTAATAATTGAAATTTTCACTATGGAACCTCCTCTCTACTTAGGCAGCGATTGTTCCTTAAAGCTCTTTGACGGAGCGCCGTTCGAGAATTAAACGACCGGAAAAATCTGCCGGGGAACGAAATTGAAGCAGTCAATTAGGATAGAAACGATCCGGCAGAGCGGCAAGAATTAAATCCCCCTCGATGCGTGTTAACATCGAATTTCCATGCTTGACTGACATCAGAATCAATGATATAATTATTAGAAGAGTTTCTAATTACCTCCTGAGGACGAAGAGGAGTTCAACTCGAGAAGAATCGTTTTTCATTCATCTGGAAGTCTCAATCCGTTCCGGAGATATGGGCTTCCGAAGCTTGGGTACAGGTTTCGGTAATATTGACACAATGACCTAGTTTTTTTCCTGGAACACGTTTCAGCTGGTGTTTACATTGGTTAGTAGACATTAGGGCAGGTCCGTCTGCCGGTGGACGTGCGACAAGGACGGCGATAGCGGCGCCGAAAAAAATTATGCTCGCTTTCACGCGACAATATCTTCGAAACCAGATGTCGGACAGCAATGAATGAAACTTCGTTTTAAAGGGAAGTTTCTCCCCTTTTGAACATCCGGAACTTCATCTGTGTATGATTATTTATCGTAAAGTTATGGACCGTCAAACTTTTACATTTTTTAACCCTCCGTTTTCTGTCCAGGAGTAATAGGACTCTCGTCTCAAGAGCCATAACGCACACAGCGATAGAATAGTGTGTGTGTACGAAGTGCCTCGTCTTTTGAGCAAGCGTGGTCGCCCGGAGGACCGCAAATATGCATTAGTGAAATATCGGTCTGGGTCAGAAACGACTCCTGCATCGGAATTCGTGCCTTAGCAGTCCGCCGGGTTAATAGACTTGGGCATAAAAATTCCCCATAAAATATTCTCTATTTAGTCGTTTTTTTAATCTTTAACTTCGCTGCATTTTAATTTTGGGGAAGAAGAATATTTTAGAACAGGCCATACGCTCTATTTTATGACGCGTATCCTGCATGCAACGTTTTTTATTCCCTCAAACTGTTATTGGGTATTCGGGCGTAAACTATCCTCGGTGAAATTAATCCCGCCGTTTCATCGCGGCGCATCTCGCGAAGTGAACCGCGATTCTAGTAACTATCATGAAACCTCTGTAACGATGCAAAGGATGGTTAAATTAAAGCGAAACCTGAGTCCGGTCTATCGAGTTAAATTGATACGCCCCGGGTTTATTAGTTTCGTGATCCCTTAATGGACACGATCGGCGGATTTAATTAAAAATTAATTATCGAACTTTAATACTCCGGGAAAATATTCTCGTGTATTTTGTTTTTGCGGCCGTTCTGCGTCACGAGGCCGGCTGGGAAAATAAAAATGTCGATTTGCGTTGCGGTCGAGATTGAAATCTGTGCCAGGTCCGGTGGCCAGGCCAAGTTTACGTTAGCCTGGCCACTCGAAGATACAACTTGTACACAGATTTATATGCGCCGCGCAACAGGCCGTGTAATTTGCTAAAAGTAACCGATGTACGTCAACGGGCAGCGATCGCCGAACACGTGGAGAAAAAAAGCCGGAGATCGTGAGGCCCCCGAGACACGGTGCCAAGGTGTTGCCCGGCGCTCGTATAATCTATATCAATATTACTCCCTGCTAGATGAAGACACTGACAAACGGCCGTTTAATATCCTTACCGTCCGATAAATTCAGCCTGATGCGAAGGGAACACGAACACTTCACCCTGACGTTTCCTTAATGGTCCGACGGTCCGACGATATGACGTACATAAAATTTCAATATCGAAAATGCCGCTTCATATGCAGGCCACGTAAAACAATGAATTGCTCTTCTATTTTAATTCTTTTTTTATTTGAAATTTTCATATTCGTTTGGAAACGTTCTGGCAAAGGGAAGCGCACGGTCTTATTGCTATTTATGGCTGATAATCGCTTTTGCGTTTGGGCGAACGAGAATCGGGAAAGCGTCGATAAATTGGCCAGTCGAATAGCAAACAAGGTTTCAGTCCGCAGCAATTCAATTAATTAAACATTGCGCGGGGTTCGTTCCCGCGTCTGCTGCCGGGATCGCGTTTAAAACCGTGGAGAAAGCGAGGTGCGTAATGTCAGATACGTCCGCGGTAACAGAGTACACGAGACGTCGAGTTCTCTTCAAATATTTCGACGAACAGATCGCTCTTGTATCAATAAACAATTAAACTCGAGTCGATACGGACAGGGGGATGCGTTGTGTTGAGAGTTGTTCAACCCCGGCGGCCAACAAAGCGGATAAATTCAGAGATAAAACGCGTGCATTAACTTCGTAAAAAATTAACACGCTTTATCCACGTGTTCCTCGCGGCTGCGAATTCCTCTGGAATTTAATAAACGAGAATTTAATCAACGAAATCTGAATCCAGATTTCCATTATTAAAAATAATTCCGTGCGTTATATAAATTTACAGATATATTTCGCGTTTAATCCTTCTTACAAATGCAGGGGATTCACGTGCTGATCATTATCGACGGATTTACAATTAGCCGAGTGTCAATTAACCTGATTAGACACGACTGATAATTCAAATTGACTGAAGCCCATGGTTCCTGGTCTGTCAACAGTGTCAGAGTTCGCCCAGGAGTTGGGCGCGNAAATATTCTCGTGTATTTTGTTTTTGCGGCCGTTCTGCGTCACGAGGCCGGCTGGGAAAATAAAAATGTCGATTTGCGTTGCGGTCGAGATTGAAATCTGTGCCAGGTCCGGTGGCCAGGCCAAGTTTACGTTAGCCTGGCCACTCGAAGATACAACTTGTACACAGATTTATATGCGCCGCGCAACAGGCCGTGTAATTTGCTAAAAGTAACCGATGTACGTCAACGGGCAGCGATCGCCGAACACGTGGAGAAAAAAAGCCGGAGATCGTGAGGCCCCCGAGACACGGTGCCAAGGTGTTGCCCGGCGCTCGTATAATCTATATCAATATTACTCCCTGCTAGATGAAGACACTGACAAACGGCCGTTTAATATCCTTACCGTCCGATAAATTCAGCCTGATGCGAAGGGAACACGAACACTTCACCCTGACGTTTCCTTAATGGTCCGACGGTCCGACGATATGACGTACATAAAATTTCAATATCGAAAATGCCGCTTCATATGCAGGCCACGTAAAACAATGAATTGCTCTTCTATTTTAATTCTTTTTTTATTTGAAATTTTCATATTCGTTTGGAAACGTTCTGGCAAAGGGAAGCGCACGGTCTTATTGCTATTTATGGCTGATAATCGCTTTTGCGTTTGGGCGAACGAGAATCGGGAAAGCGTCGATAAATTGGCCAGTCGAATAGCAAACAAGGTTTCAGTCCGCAGCAATTCAATTAATTAAACATTGCGCGGGGTTCGTTCCCGCGTCTGCTGCCGGGATCGCGTTTAAAACCGTGGAGAAAGCGAGGTGCGTAATGTCAGATACGTCCGCGGTAACAGAGTACACGAGACGTCGAGTTCTCTTCAAATATTTCGACGAACAGATCGCTCTTGTATCAATAAACAATTAAACTCGAGTCGATACGGACAGGGGGATGCGTTGTGTTGAGAGTTGTTCAACCCCGGCGGCCAACAAAGCGGATAAATTCAGAGATAAAACGCGTGCATTAACTTCGTAAAAAATTAACACGCTTTATCCACGTGTTCCTCGCGGCTGCGAATTCCTCTGGAATTTAATAAACGAGAATTTAATCAACGAAATCTGAATCCAGATTTCCATTATTAAAAATAATTCCGTGCGTTATATAAATTTACAGATATATTTCGCGTTTAATCCTTCTTACAAATGCAGGGGATTCACGTGCTGATCATTATCGACGGATTTACAATTAGCCGAGTGTCAATTAACCTGATTAGACACGACTGATAATTCAAATTGACTGAAGCCCATGGTTCCTGGTCTGTCAACAGTGTCAGAGTTCGCCCAGGAGTTGGGCGCGGCGATGGAGAGCCACTCCGCGAACGTGCGGCGCCTGGTCGACGAGTTCCGGATCAGGGCCGGCGAAGCCAGGGTGGACTCCGGCGGGATGCGCCGCGTCTGGGAGAATCTGCTGCGGCAGGTGCAGACGGACGCGGACGCCCACCTAGATTTAGCAGCGGTCCTCCAGCAACAGCTGTCGAGGCCGACGTTGGAGGCCAGCTTCCATCGGAAACTCCAATCCAGAAAGGTGACCCACTCGTTTCAGGAAGAACAGTCGATTATAGATTAAATAGATTTTCGTAAAAAGACAATATGTATTTTGTATTGTCAGGTGTTCGCTCATCGCGAGGCCTACGAGCAGGTGGTCGCTAAGAGCGAGGAGAAGCTGCAGCGTGCCCGCGCCGACTACAAACGGGCGTACGCGACTTTATTGACAGCAGATGGCGGCAACGACCAGGAGCTGAAACGCGCCTACTACGAGGCGCACAACGCGTACGTTCTCCAACTGCGGGCGACGAACGCCATCAACGAACGATACCAATCGCAATGCCTGCCGGGGCTGCTCGGCGAGGTAGCAGAGATCTACGAGGAGCTATGCGGATTGACTTGCAAGTGTGTGGCCGGGATATCGGAGGCGGCGGCGGAGTGCGCGGGGGAGCAGGCGAAACGTTACCAGTCGGTCGCCAAGGAGGCTCAAGTCGTCGCGCCGTTGAACGACTTGCAGGTACAACAGGGATCCAGGGCTTTATCGCGAGTTAGATGAAAATTACGGGTGAACGGTCCCGTGACCTGCCTCGTATGTAGAATATATATTGTTATCAGCTCCCGCACAGTTCAGTTACTAGGAAGTCGCGATCGGCTTGTGATCACTGGAGCGTACAATTCCCAGAGCCTGTTCGTGCAGTTCTATCGCGAACCTCCCGGAAACCCGATCTCTTGATTCACGTCGTTGGAGTTCGAGGGGGATGAGACGTACGTTTGTTATGTATGCGCGTAGGTTTTGGCGAGGAGCCTCGCAGCGACCGCCACCCCCGCGAAGAAGCCCGCCAGGCGGCTGTTCGTGGCGCCGGGACCCCCGGAACAGGTACCCGTCGAGCGAATCAACCAAATACCGCCCCTGAGGGATGAGCTGGCGCCGACAGGAGCCAGCACTCTGCCCATGATGGAGGATCTACGCCACGAATACGATAATCTTACTCAAGAAATCACTAGACTGCAAGACGCCCTAGACACTTTCACGCGACTGCAACGGAAGTACGTCATCCGATTTTTTTTAAAACGAAATAAAAACACGAGAGCTTCACTTTCATCCGCAATGAGAAACTGGAATCCCGAGTCGAAATTTTAATTCTGATTTAAACCTCTTAGTTCTACACAAGGTTTTGGAGGTCTAAAGTGAAATTGTAAGATAGAGATTTTTTCATAAGCATTAAAGTCTTATGACTTCGAGGTTCTACTTACGTCCGTTTTAGACAAGTTGAGGCCTGAAACGGAATTTATATAATTTTACTCTTGGCCTCGAGCTCCTTATTTTTATCGGAATTTGTTGATTCTGATTTGAGCCTAAAAGCCCAAAATTACTACGGAAATACTAGCATTTATACTATAGTTCGATAATAGACCTAAAAAAAGTATTAAACAATATTCAAAATTGTTTTAATTATAAAAGCTAATACAGTTACTGTTTTATTTACCAAACGTCAGAAACTATTGTCGACTTAATTTTTTTAAATGGATGGAAACTCTTAAAAATAAACCTGTTAACGCGCAGATAATTAAATTTGGTAAATAAAAAAATAACTACACAAGCTTTTGTAATAAAATAAATGTTTAAATCTAATAACTTTAATATTCCTCATCAAACTATAGTCAACGTATTTAGCAGCCTTAAATATCAAATATTAAGTGGTTAAGTAATTATTATTAACACAAGTAGTAATAATCAAACAATATTGTTTCCATTGTAAAATTTCATTAAACCATCACTAAACCATTTTCTTAAAAATAGTGATGAGTAATTATTGACAGGAATCGAGTATTAACTAGCTATAAGCAATGATAGATAATTAGCATCTAAAATATACTTACAGTATATTAAATATTATACTTACAGTATATTAAATATTATACTTACAGTATATTAAATATTATACTTACAGTATATTAAATATTATACTTACAGTATATTTTATAAAAGAAACAATCTTGTTGGAGAGAGAGAGAGAAAGAGAGGTGTAATCTTTATTACTAGAACTGCGTAAGATTTAGAGGAACGTAAGCAGTATTACATGTAGTATTTGAAGATTTAAACCGGAACTTCTTGACTTTGAAGGTTGAAAACAAAAGTTAAATTTCGACTCGGACACTTTCATCCGCGATGGGAAACTGGAATACGTTTCACCGCGATCCATTACTCAATAAGGGGATGGAGTATTAAGTAATATCGCGGCACGACTTCGCCTCGTTGGCTCGCGGATCGATAAGCCGGCGCGGAAACGCAGATAGAAATAATTAGTACCTAGAGAAAAAATTCGTTCTAATTACCTCTCGTTCCGGTTCCCTCGGTTCAATTTATTGAAGGTAAACACGTTACAAAAGGTGCACGGTTTTCGTTCTGCGTCGATAGAACCGGCTCGGGAACACTCGACCGTTAATTTCTGCCGGGATCGCTTAACAGTTTGCCCCCCTACCCTTTAATTGCAGGAGCGCCGAAAGCAATCTTTACTCGAAAGTGGCCGAGCTACAGGAAGACATCTCCATGAAGCGGTTCGAGCTCGGAGAGGCCCAGCTATACCTCGCAGCTGTGCAAGCACAGGTACGTGCTCCATTGTTCGCAAATATCGCCCCGCTTTGTTTTTCAATATTCAAAGGATCTCGGCTTAGCTACGAAATATTAAAGAGAGACGGAGGTCTCTCTGGGTTCTTTCCAACTCGCTTTAGATCTGTAATTCTCCGTAATTCTCGGAACCTCCGCTCGCGACTATCAGCAGATAGTTGGGGAAAGTATCTGTGAACTTCTTACATCTTTCATTGGTACGTGATCGATAAGTGAGTAGCCATTAGCGACACTATCGAGGATTCGTCCGCAAATTGCACGGGAACGTCGCCGCGCCGAAGTTCCGGGGCACTCGGGGCCAAGAACTTTCCACTTACTCCGCGAAAACGGACTTGTTCTTGTTTAGAAAACCGCGGCGCGGGGCTCGTGGAAAACTTTTTTCATCCGCGGTGGCCGAAGTTCCGACGCGGCCGACGGAGGAGTAGTTGTAGCTACCCGGCGACGACGACCCGTCGCTGTCGTCGTCGGTGGGGAAAAAGTCGTTTCGCGACTTCGAGATTGGATTTGTGGCGGATCCCCGTGAGGGGGAAACCGCGGAGAGAAATCACCGATTTCGCACCGTTGTCCCGATCCCCTTTAGATGAAGCCCCGCTCCTTTGTCCGACGCCCTCTTTCCGCCCTGATAAAAATTCGATACTCGCTTTTGTAGTCACGCAGGGAATTTTTCACCAGAGATAGAAGACCCAACCTTTGACTATATATATACAGTCGAAGGACCCAACGCACTTATTCGGAAAATGTTTCGCACAAATCCCTGGAAAAGGAATATGAAGGAAAACGAAGGAAAAGTCTAAGAAATGTTTTCGAAAAGATCGATTAGACTGCAGATTTTATAAAGAAGAACTGACATTCTCAATAATGAAGAAAATTTCTGTTAAAAGGTGATGACTCGTCAGCAGAACTGTGCTTAGCCAGTTGACTAAACTCGAGTAGAGAGCGGTGAAATGACAGCGTGTATCGAGCCGGCCAATCGTACCCGAGGAACGTGTCGATCTCCGGGCGAGAGAAAAAGAAGTCGGAGCATTCGACTCCCCGGCCCCTCGAGTCGAGTGGCTGAGCCGATTAAAATTAGCACGAGCCTCTCCCATTGTTCCCTTTCACGGGCCGCGAACAAGTACAATGCACCTTGCCTGTGCACCTGCACACGTGCCCGCGTCGCAGTTCCGTGCAGCTCGCGCGTTCGCTCACACCGAGCCACCCTCCTAGCGTTTTATAACCCGTGTCCTGGCAGTGAGTACATTTATTGTGTTCCATCGCCCGTGCCTTCGTAAATCACTTAGGATAAGCAAAACCCGAAGAATTAATCCGCGGAGTCAACCGAATCTGGGACAAAGAACCGTGAAGAAATAATTTAAGCTTCGGTGTAAATAATTTCGTTTAATAAAACCTGACGCGTCCATTGAAAGGAGGGAGAAGGTAAACCGAGCCGGTGCCGCGGGCAATGGGACTGCGAGGGGTAAAAGCTGGGGCGACATTAAAAAAGAATTCATGGCAGGGGTTCGGCGGGAACTCAGTGTAGACGAAATTCCGCGCTCCGTCGCATGAAAATCGCGCTCGGGCACTCGTCGCGCGCCGACGAGGATGAATTAAGTGGGGAAAAGGGAAAAAGGAAACGAGCTGAAAAAGACGTGAATCCGTGCTGCTAATCCCGTTTTCCCCGCGCGAAAATAACTCGGACGCGTACGTGCCTCGAGGAACGTTCTAGCTTTTCGCAGCTCGAACGCTTTGACGCGCGGCTGTCGATACCCGGATCGCGGTCAAAAGTTTTCAAACCGCGAGGACGGAAAATAACCGGCGAGCACTAAAGACATTGTGTTTGAAAGATAGGAATTCTGTGAACGTTGTACGTATAATTTTCCGGATCGCAATAATAGATTGGAGGATAAAAGAAGGCGGGAGTGTAGATTTCAATCCGGATTTATGTTTCAGAAAAAATTATTGGACCTGTGCAAATAATTCCTGGTAAACGGAATAATAGGATAGGAAATATAAAAAGAGGAGAGATTGTAAAAGGGATGACGAGGATGTTTGTTTCTTTTTATACGAGCTGGCGACTTCGAGTCTGCAGTGCTATATCCATTGATATCGATTTGCATACATGCGCGTCGTTCTTGCGGAGGACGATTGGCCTGATTCAAACGTTCCAGCGAAGCATTCGCTAGATTCCTAGACTCGGCGTCTCCCCTGATCCTGGAACTGCGTCCACGGATGCCAAAATCTATACCGATCTCCAAATAAACGGCGCGGCTTTGTCGCCAGTTTTTTGTCCCAATGCTAATAGAGTTCCGAACTTGGTGCATCGGTTTGATTCATGGAGAGGAGGCAGAGACTAGAGCGACTCTATAGATCCTCGGAATTGGACACGTAGTCGTGGAGATTAGAAATTGAAGCGAGCTCGTTTAATTGGCGCGCATTCATTGAGGTGGGGATCGATATTGGGGCCGAGTCCTGTTAAAATTTTCAACAAGACGCGTCCTAATGGACCTGTCACCGGCTACCAGATACCAGAGCCCATGGAACACTGTCTAGGTATCGATAATTGCCACATCGACCCATCCTCGATTGACTCCTACGTTTTAAGGAAAACAGATTGTTCTTCTCTTTAACTGCAATACCTACAGCACTCGCAGATGCCTTGAATATTTTCAGAAATATTCAATTCGAATTCCGTTGAAATACCTTGAACGCCTGATCGATATTCCAAGAGCGATAAAAATCATTTTACTGTTTTAAAGAATTAAAGTATTTCCGATTCATTCCAGAGATCGNCATTTTACTGTTTTAAAGAATTAAAGTATTTCAGATTCATTCCAGAGATCGATCGAGTATTTAAATATCTTCGACTAGGCAATATTTATTTATTTATTTAACCATTTTCTCTTTCGAGAGGACTAGGCAATAAAAATAATTGCGTTGTCGGGATCTCGTCTGATCGATATTCCCCGATTGATAAAAATCGTTTTACTGTTTTAAAGAATTGAAGTATTTCATTGTCATTCCAGAGATCGATCGAATACTTAAATACCTCCAACTAGGCAATAAAAATAATCGCCTTGTCGGGATCTCCCGCAACCGTCAGATCGCACTAAGTTAATCCAGGATTAGTCCTACGCGAAGGTGCGTGGAGAATCCGCGGACGCGTAAACAGCGGGCGGAAGCGCTATGTAGCTGCGGATACACGCGGCGCTGACGAATAAATACGGCGCGCAATCGCGCGACATGCGCCCTCAGAACTGGGTCACCCTCCCGACGTCGGCGGCCGTCTGAAAATCCATTCCTGGCCTCGAGTCCGGTCTCCTAGGTCAGGGTGGCAGGAGGAGTCTGGTTAAGTCCTCGCTGAGATGGGCTGGANGTCGGGATCTCCCGCAACCGTCAGATCGCACTAAGTTAATCCAGGATTAGTCCTACGCGAAGGTGCGTGGAGAATCCGCGGACGCGTAAACAGCGGGCGGAAGCGCTATGTAGCTGCGGATACACGCGGCGCTGACGAATAAATACGGCGCGCAATCGCGCGACATGCGCCCTCAGAACTGGGTCACCCTCCCGACGTCGGCGGCCGTCTGAAAATCCATTCCTGGCCTCGAGTCCGGTCTCCTAGGTCAGGGTGGCAGGAGGAGTCTGGTTAAGTCCTCGCTGAGATGGGCTGGACAACGTTGCGCACACGAGTCGTTAGTATTCTTCCTTGAACCTGGAACACACCTGTTCCCTTTCCGCGGCTGGGATCCGGGTCACCTCCGCAGGCTGCGGTGCGGGACACGCGGTTGTCGTCGAGACGCGGGACGCGTCCGACGGGTGAATCCGCGCCTCTCCTGTCCACAGTGTCCGTTGCTATGCGCTTTAACTGCGACGTTCCCGAGCTGCGCCCCGGCTTGGAATCGTTCGCAATGGACTGTGCACCCGGTCGTTCTCGAGGAGATCTCCGAGTGATAGTCCCGCGGGATCAGTGAAACGGTCGGGAACGGGGAAAGCTAGGTCGGGCTGCCGAGCCTGCGGGAACAGCTGTGCATGGTGTTCGGACACGTGACGAATGG
>SMSR01013299.1:0-46048 GCA_019453355.1 Ceratina japonica | reverse complement strand
TCTGAGGTCACCATATAG
The DNA here is from genome assembly GCA_019453355.1 of Ceratina japonica. NCBI lineage: Eukaryota > Metazoa > Arthropoda > Insecta > Hymenoptera > Apidae > Ceratina > Ceratina japonica. Next base: position 46,030 of record SMSR01013299.1, on the reverse strand, counting down.
TAATCACACGTACTCAGGAATTTCCTCTGTGGTTCGCCTCTAACAATAAGATTCTAGTAGATAACGTACGATAGTGATCTCTATGAACGCACGAAACGCGTGATGACTATTATTGACAGGATATACCGAATGACTTTCCTTATATGAATCATTCTGCCCGAAGTGTTATTACTTTTTTCTGTATAAGATTCTTTCGAACCGCAGACCACTGTGGTGTTTCGTCACCTTTGACGATTTCACAAAGTATGGCTTGAGATCTGCAGAATTTTTTACCTGGGCACAATGCCTCGGCGGGTTTAATTTACGACACTCTAGAAGAGGCATGGGCAAATCATTTTTCTCCACTCTAGTCGATCTCCCCATTTTTCGAGGTACCCTAATCCGTGTAGACTGTGACGTTACTACAATAGGTGCGTATCATAGAACACATACACTCAAGCATCCCCACCTAAGCTCTCGTGACTCCATGGAGTCACTTTTGCCTGGCCTAGAATGTCCCTCAGAAAACTTGCAAATCGAAAGACTGGTTAAATACACGAGATTCAAATCCTGACGATCGATATCCGAGCGAGATGCGTTCACGCTTAATGAGCACGCACGAGGCATTGTTCTCCGATCGCAAATTACACAGCATTATCCCTTGGAAACGATGCATTTATTCCCGACGCTCGTTCCAGATTAAGCGGCTTTATCTTTAAAAATGAAAAAAGTTTCGAGCCTCTCTCGATAACGCGAGATCGCTTTTAACAGCTTGTTCAACTTTATAAAATTAGTTTCATTCGCATGAAACGAAAGTTTCCGACCGCACGGCTTGCAAACTTTATAACGGGATATACCGTATTATTAACTCGTTGTCGCGCACAATGGAACAAAATAACTCGAGGAGAAAAAAAGAATCTGAAATCACGTCTTGATATCAAGTCCATGACTCACGGCAGCCGAGAGCTCAGCGATTTTTATCGTAATTCCATCGTGATTAACGTGTGACGATACGAGATCGTGAAAATTAATTACTCAATTAGTCCGTAGGTGCACTTTCAGTGCGTATACGAGACAAGCTGCAAATGCGATTGAGCTAGAAACAGCGTTTGGCGCTCAGCCCGCATTAGCCCGGCCAATTAATTTGTCGCGGATTCACCATTACAAGTAAGCCTGTGTCCGAATCACACAGCGAGAAAATCGTTGCCGACAATGTCCGATCGTATCGGGTCCGATACGACGCCGGCTACTTGAGCCGGGATATTTCTAATTAATGATAAAAGCGCGCAGATACAGAGGATTATAATGATAAGTTAAACCCGTAAAGTACGAGAAGCGTGCAACGGAGCATCGAATATGTCACGGAAGTATTTCCCGTCACCCGTCGTCCCGCGGCAAACTAATGACAGAGGTGGGTCCGATGCATAAAGCGTACTCGATTATTATTCCCCTAGCGATAAAATTACCCGCGTATTAAGATATCATGAACCAGGCTTATTCTTTAATTATGGAAAGATCTTATTAGAAAAACGGCCGCGAGTCGTTGATTTACGGGTAAACGCGGCCCGTTTATCCGCGAATTTGCATATCGCGTGTGCTCGCCGGTTGCCTAACCGAAGGCGCAAAACGCGCGCGCCTCCGACGCGTCTCTCGCGAGAGGCGAATCGCAGACAAGTAAATTATTTGTTTTCTTTTGATCCGACTAATTGCCGACGATCAAACGAGTCTGCACGGCGGACCGATACACGGGGAAGATAACCACTTTAGAGAGGTTTACTCCCTTTTCCGAATTTATACCCGGCTCCGACAACGCGAGATTACTCCGCGAGTTATACGACGTATCTGAGATTCGTTCTTTCCCTTCGGATAGCTTCGCGCACCAGTTTCGCGAAAGTTTCGCGTCGGAAGTTCGCGAGTTCGTTGGCCTTCCGTCGTTATTTATGTAAGTTCCGTTTGCCGATCGACGGCGCGGCGAGGAACTCGCGCGTTCGAATATGGGAAAGAGAGGCAATATCCGAATAAATGTTCGAGCCGAAGTTAATGGGATATCCGATGGCGAGAGGTGGCCTATTGTCTGGGTGGGATCGGCCCTTCAAAGAGCAGGCCGATTGCGAGAGGGTAAATTCGAACCTCTTAGGAGTCGATCGATCGCGGCTAGTCTAAGCACTTGAAGTAGCGTGATCGTGGTATGCGACCAGGAATGGCAATAGCGTTGATAGGATGGTAATATGATTATCACCTGCGCGAGAGAACTCCGGGTGTTACACGTATAATTAGAGACGGGATTGAAGAGGTACCGGATAAGGGAGGAGGAAGTGGAGGAGGAAGAGGAAGAGGCGCAAGTATAATGCCATGCAAATACGGCTCATCGCTTGGTCCGGCAGGAATGGAGTGCATTAATCCGCTAATGCACGTGGGTCTCGTAAAATTAGATTCGACCGGATTTAGTTGGGAAACGCGATATTTCAGCTTGAATTCCGAACGACTCCGCGCCCGGTGTCGACTCTCTCTTCCTGCGAGACACGACCGGACCGTGAAACGTTGTTATTCGAGGGGCAGATTAATGTCGGTACACCCGCGCGTACGTTCTCGATCGATGCGATGCGCGTCCTTAATGCGGCGTTAATTCAAAAATTTACGATTTCGCTGCGCGAGCATATCGGCGTCCCGGCGATGCCAGTTTAATTCAGCGGGATATAAGCGTTTACTCTTGTAAATTCACGATTAGTTAATATATATTAGGCGCATGAGATTATTCGTACAAGCGCGAAACGCGAAGTTAACATTCGATAGGTTCGCCGGCTTCGCTTCCTGGTTCATTCGCTTCCCTTAAACTCGTCTTCGCAGTCGGTTTTAACGATCCTCGAATTCCAGCTGCGTGACTCGACCTCTTGTCACTACGCACGGTCCGCCGCAACGGTACAATGCATTTTCTTGACCGCTCGTTAAAGGATTTCTTCCATTTCATCCGGTAACCGTTTTAACGCGCAATAAAACGGCGACCGTGACTCCGCGACGCGACGTTCCCTCGGAACGTCTGTCAACAGCGAAATCATTTATACGCGGAGCAACAGGATTTCAAAAATCGCGTGCAATCGCAAATATCCTTCGAAGGACCGAACATCGCGTTTTCCTCCGGGGAGAAGTTCCAGCCTCGTTGGTCGCGTTTAGCGACACCCTTTCTTTCGATTATTATCGGCGGCTCGGCGATTAGTCGCGTCCAATTAAATTTAACGAATTTGGGTGGGCGCGGGCGCGGCATGATTGGTTTCATTAATTACGCATGCACTCCGGTCCTCTGGACAGAGGCAGCGAGACGCAGCAGGCTCGGCCTGGCCATAGCTCGCAGTCATTCCTCTCGCGTTTCGTTCGCGGCCATTTCGTTCCGCGCTCCGCACGTTCGCCGAAATCGAAAGCGCGCGCGGAGGACGATTGAAGCCCGATTGCTCGCTCGTTCCAGCTTCCATGCCCCGCGGGATGCAGCGGAACGCACGGGGCCAACGCGTGCCGATATCCCAGATTGGCTAATTAAATCCTGCCTCGGTTCCACCGGTCAGCCGATTTACTGCCAGGCACAAATATAAAATATTGCCGAATCCCGACATCGGCGCTGGCTCGCTGTAACCTTGTAACCCGGTCGTTTGTTTGGAAAATTGAAGTAACGAGGTGAAACTGGTGCGAACAAGAGATTTGCGTCCCGGAAAATAAAAAGGACGTCGATGCAACGGATTATTCTTGAAGTAAATTTTATCTAGCAGTAATGCAACGTACAAATGAATAATTTTGATTAATAAATTAATGAAAATGAATCTTGACATTTTTATTTCGCGATCCTTCGAAACCAAATGATAAAACGATTAATCCTGGGGGTGGTTACACAAAGCCAGTGATCATCCCCTTTAAAATGGAGAACCGGAGAACGACAACATACCACAATTCGATGTCTCGTGTTTTAGTAGAACCATTTTATGCAGAAAATGGAATGGGGGTAAACGCGGAAAAATATGGTTCCTGGTCTCCGATCGCAGCGAGCGAGGCGACGAGCGGCTGACATGCGAGCTATCCCTACATACGCCTATCGACACGAATATGCTAATGATCCCGTGGCGCGTTAGTTATGCTAATTCCACTATGATTCACCAGGGCAAACATATGCTGCCTCGCATTTTACGCCGACCACCTGCGGAGCTCTAATTGTCGATGAATTATTAATTCATCGCGCGAGTTACTCCTTTTATGCTTTCACTTTTTAAACGTACGCTTTTAATGTCTGTACCCTTGAGCAGCGGTGATAATTGTAAACCGTCCGCCGCAATTATTCCCTCGAAACTGCTCATTTCGTGCGTTCACGACGCTAACCGTGGACCTCTAAACTCCTAATGACTGTAACTCATCGCCGCTGTCTAATTGCAGACTGTCACGTGTTCGACATTCATATTTCACGCGGCGATGAAAAAAAATAAATATCACCCGTTCGCCCGGCGCGCATCCCACCCTCGCCCGGTCGTACCTTCTTCCGCGAGAATGCTAATTAACAATTGGCAATTCGGAGGCGACGCGACGCAGGGCGAACCGTAAAACGGTACATTGGCACGGGCTAACAAGGCGTGAAGGGTGATTTAGCCCTCGGTGACGTCACGACCGTACTAAGGTTTCGAAGGAACGCGATCAAAGCGAGACTCCGGTACGGTCTCTCCGCGCGGAGAGACCAGCAGCGGCGGCGAGGGCGGAAGGAGAGACGGATCCCGGCAGGCTCGTAAACTGGCGCAATGGCCCCGAGAAGGGGGAGGTTTTCGTCGGCCCGAAAAGCGGACGGAGGTCGTCAACGTTGATGATGCGTGGATCACGATCTACTGACGGCTCCATCATAGCTCGTCGTTCGCCCCGCCCCTCGTCGATCAGCCCGCTCTCCTCGCCAAGATATACCACCTCCGCGAAACCTATTCCATTTGCTTTATTGAAATAACTGGAGGAGGACGGCGGCGCGTCCTGACACGTCGCGTCGCCTCGTCGCGGACGCAAAGGGGAGCCCCCCTCCCCCGGATTTTCGGCCATCTACTCTCCGGGATTGTCTCCGGAGAAGTCCGTTCGCTCGCGCGTTTATCTCGACGACCGATGGAATTCCGATAAGCGTCGAACGACGTACGGAAAATTCTATCAACGATATTTCATAACCCGGGCTTCGAATCGATCGGAGTAATTCGTCCGTCGCGCGATAAAACGATTGGATGCCCGCCGAGATAAACGGGAATCACAGACGTTCACCTTCGACGGCGATGACTTCATACGAAATGAAAAGGTCTATCGACGGACGCGCGTGCCGCTTTTTCTTCCCCGACGAAACCAGGTGACACCCGTACATCCACCCGTTCTCCCCTTTTACTTATACCGTCCGGCTATTTATGGACTAACGATCGAGACGGGTTTCACCGCATCGCGATCAACCTGGGCGTAATTACAATTAGCCTTGAGTATCGGCGACCTTCCGCGGTCTAGGAAGCGCAGCTGCCGCCTCCTTGCATATTGCACGTACGCGCAAAAAGTCGTTAACATCCAGCGGCAGGAGCAAAACCGGAAACCGAACGTCGACCGAAGCGCGTGTCAGCCCGGAATCGTTTTATTCGTAGGAAAAAACTTGCCCCTTGCAAACAAACTGCATAAGTTCGCTGCCCCGTGGTAACGACATTTATACGAGTCATCGTCGACGCCCCGACCGTGAAACGTTACAGATCACTTCCTGTGCAAATACGCTTAGCACTTGAAATTTCGTGCATCGTCTTTGTTCGTACGAGTCGATCTCTTAATTCTGTTAATTACCGGAGATTAACGGGATTCGCAAATGTCATAGGAAGGCGTTTCGCCATAAGCGGAGCTCGAACAAGAGCAATCGATAACCCCCGGTCTCGTAGGTTTTTCGTCGATTGAACCATATCCGACTGCCGTCACATATTGACGCTTCCACTTTATTCAATTGCTCATCCGACGACACGAGGCCCCTGACACTTTAGCCCCGGGTGCAAACATGTTTTTTCGCTTTGCTCATTTCCGGGGTGAACGGCGCGGCATCCTCCGCGGTTCCGGCGGTGCTCCGCGTCGACGCGGGGCCGTTTAGTCTCTGACCACGGGGGTGAGAACGGCCGGGAAGTACAAGAGGCAAAAAAAAAAAAGGAGAGGAAGAAATCAATCTGACCGAAGGGTAGAGAGGGCTCTGGTAATTTTTTCCTCATCAGGCATCGTGCGAGGGTTTTATTGGTAATTAAAAGTCACCGAGCTGTGTGATTGGAATTAATGGTCAAACGGTCAATCCGCCAGAGGGAAAAAACTGAGCTGTGAAATCGCTTTCGGTTCGGTTCGTTTTACTTTCGATTACGAGCCGGCGAAACGATGTACTTTATTTATTTTTTCCCTTCGCACCTCCGCAGCCTTCGATATTAATTGAAGTCGGAGGCGAACGGAACGGGGAATAGAACCTTTGTCGTACGAAAGAAACAGTTGCGGTCTCGGGTAATATCTTTGTCGATACGTCGTCGTGAAACGAGATTTACGTCGAGCCGCCGCGGAACTAGGACCTTTTAGGACGCGGTAATGGTTATGGAAGCTTCTCCTCTCTTTCTCAGATTTCCCGTGAGCCACCGGGCGCGGACTGCGTAATCGCGCAGACGAAAGTATCTAACAATTCCGAAGGCATAACCGAAGGAGAAATACGAAGGCATAAACGCTGCGAGCCACGGCCCGGAAATGGAGAGAGTAAAGTGGAGACGATATCGAGGAAACTAGGAAGAAGCGCGATCGCCGTCGTAAGTGCCGCTCGACGAACGCCCGGGACCATATGGAATTGTTTATGAACCATGCAACTTTATTTTCTTCCATCCCTACCCACGGCTCTCTCCCGACCCCCCTTTTCCGTTTCTCTCGATATTTCTTCCTTGCCGCGCTATTGGCGCGTGACGGCTGCCTCGTACATTAACTCCGTATCGCGTACTCGCGTTCACTGTACTCTTTTCTTCCGTGAAACGATCCGGGGTATACAACTTTCGAAATATTCCCCGAAATGGGAAGCGCAAGGAACTCGCGGAGCGATGAAAGAGTCCTCTGTTTCGGGAACGCGTAAACAGAGCGCGGGCAAAGTGTTCTATTAAAGAAACGAATGGATATTAAGCGTCCGAGCCGGTCGATTAATCACCGATATTGAAAAATGAGCGATAGCGGGTTAACGAGTTTCGTCGACGTAATCGTGTTTAGAAGAAATTTCCATTCGACGGTAAAGGGACGGATACTAAGAAAAGTAGATAACTTACTTTCCTCGTCAAATTCATTCTTGTCAGGGCAAAGTGAGTTCGACTCCCGGCGGAGGGAATACGCGCGTAATATTGATGGACAGTGACTCGGCCGTTATCGAGACCGAGGGTAGTTTATCATCCGGGAACGAGCGCATTACGGCTCGATTAATCTTCGATATTTATATTAGGGCTTCATTAAATAAAATATTCGAGCAAACAGGACGAGGCGGCGAGTCGGTCTCTCGGAAAAACTTGCCCGTTAAACAACACCGGCGGCGGATGGGGGGCGGGACGAGGGTCGAAACTTTTCATTATCCACCACCTTCTCCCCCCGGGTTTATCGAACCCGACTTACGATCTCGTCGAACTTTCTTATTTTATTTTTTATACGCGTTATACGTCACTTTTATCTGGCGTCCGGCGAGATATTTGTAAGTCGCGTAATTTTAAACCGTACTCGATGCGATCTCGCGAAAATAGAATCTTCCCGGGGAAAATAAAGCCGGACGTTTTCGAGTATACGGAAACTTTAGGTATTCGCGGAACGCGGAAGAAAGAACGGCACGATAAGCGTTATCAATAAACTACGCGTATATGAAAAGTTCGCTCCGGCTACGTCCCAATTCCCGGACTACGTCGTCGTCGTCGTCGTCGTCGTCTAGCTTTTTTCGAAAAACCTTTCGGAGACTCGAACCCGAATATATATCCCATTGATATGCAAACTAACTCCCGGATCGTAAAATTCGCGTAATATCGCGAAGACTTTGCGACGTCCGCCGCCCCCGATTTCCACCCCGCGACGCCTGAAACTACCTCGTTCAGGACCGTCTTCCGAGTTACCGAACCGATCGTTCGACGCGATTTTATCCCGCATTATCCTGAATGATACGCCAGTTTAAACTTTAACTTAGCCATGATCACGGCGTAAAGCTTAAAATACAAACGCGCGGGAAGTACGTCTAAACTAAAAACCGATCGAGCCGCGCGAAACCAAGAATTCGTGGCAATAACTGTTTCCGTTTGGATTTTAAAAAGCGACCGACGTCGATGCGTATCTACGTTGGCGATCGCACTTAAAACGATCGCGTCGCGAGTAACGCAAAGATGACTCGCGATAGCGCGGAGAGACTGTAATAAAATCGTTCCGACGTTTCCCGCGATTTTTATCGCTTTATTTGCTCGGCGACGCGACGCTTACTCGGCCAGTTTCATTAAACACAGGATAAAAAACGAGAATTATTTGTAATTTTACGAGATAAATATTGTAATTGCTTAATTGATACAGAAATTGCTGTTCAAGAACGACGCCGAAGGAATCGGGGCGTTCTTTTACGAGAAACAAGTCGTGTTGCGGGTACGAAGTTAATATCGGGGTAAAAAGCTGGCCGGACAGCCGGGACGGTTTTTTTCGTTCTCGGAGGATCCGCCTTTGTGTAACATTCTCACCATTCCCATGCAAATGAACGGGCAGATATCGCGCGGTGTTTCTACCTGCGAACTCGGTCTCCCCGCGGGTCGAGAAAATCATGACCGCAATCGCGTGAACTTTGACCGTGGAAAGAGTTATCTCGGATACGAGTTACCCGCCGCCGATGGTTACATCGTCGCGTTTTTATCCAGCGAATTTATACGCGCGACGGAGAGGAAAACAGGAAGAGAGAAAAACCGGGGAAGAGCGAGCAGCAGTGCTCCGTTACGAGGAGGAGGCGCGGAGGAAACGGTCGAGGAGAATCTGTTTTGCATATCGACGAATTTACGACCGAGTCGAACCCGTCCTGTCACTCAACCTCCTTCGGTCGCCCTTCGCAGGGTAGGTAGGGAAGTTTCAACCCCCGAACGGTGGTTTATGATATCGACGAAAAGTCGCCTCTCTCCCGTTTCCTTCTCCGTTCGTCCGATGGCCAATCGGCGCCCTCGATCCGACGCGATCCCGTCCCTTTTCCAGATAGACTCTCACTCTCTCACTCTCTCTCTCTCTCTCCGTACCCCCTCGTATCGACGAATTTATCGTCGGCACCGCTCGGTCCATTGTANAAATGAAAAAAGTTTCGAGCCTCTCTCGATAACGCGAGATCGCTTTTAACAGCGTGTTCAACTTTATAAAATTAGTTCCATTCGCATGAGACGAAAGTTTCCGACTGCACGGCTTGCAAACTTTATAACGGGATATACCGTATTATTAACTCGTTGTCGCGCACAATGGAACAAAATAACTCGAGGAGAAAAAAAGAATCTGAAATCACGTCTTGATATCAAGTCCATGACTCACGGCAGCCGAGAGCTCAGCGATTTTTATCGTAATTCCATCGTGATTAACGTGTGACGATACGAGATCGTGAAAATTAATTACTCAATTAGTCCGTAGGTGCACTTTCAGTGCGTATACGAGACAAGCTGCAAATGCGATTGAGCTAGAAACAGCGTTTGGCGCTCAGCCCGCATTAGCCCGGCCAATTAATTTGTCGCGGATTCACCATTACAAGTAAGCCTGTGTCCGAATCACACAGCGAGAAAATCGTTGCCGACCATGTCCGATCGTATCGGCTCCGATACGACGCCGGCTACTTGAGCCGGGATATTTCTAATTAATGATAAAAGCGCGCAGATACAGGGGATTATAATGATAAGTTAAACCCGTAAAGTACGAGAAGCGTGCAACGGAGCATCAAATATGTCACGGAAGTATTTCCCGTCGCCCGTCGTCCCGCGGCAAACTAATGACAGAGGTGGGTCCGATGCATAAAGCGTACTCGATTATTATTCCCCTAGCGATAAAATTACCCGCGTATTAAGATATCATGAACCAGGCTTATTCTTTAATTATGGAAAGATCTTATTAGAAAAACGGCCGCGAGTCGTTGATTTACGGGTAAACGCGGCCCGTTTATCCGCGAATTTGCATATCGCGTGTGCTCGCCGGTTGCCTAACCGAAGGCGCAAAACGCGCGCGCCTCCGACGCGTCTCTCGCGAGAGGCGAATCGCAGACAAGTAAATTATTTGTTTTCTTTTGATCCGACTAATTGCCGACGATCAAACGAGTCTGCACGGCGGACCGATACACGGGGAAGATAACCACTTTAGAGAGGTTTACTCCCTTTTCCGAATTTATACCCGGCTCCGACAACGCGAGATTACTCCGCGAGTTATACGACGTATCTGAGATTCGTTCTTTCCCTTCGGATAGCTTCGCGCACCAGTTTCGCGAAAGTTTCGCGTCGGAAGTTCGCGAGTTCGTTGGCCTTCCGTCGTTATTTATGTAAGTTCCGTTTGCCGATCGACGGCGCGGCGAGGAACTCGCGCGTTCGAATATGGGAAAGAGAGGCAATATCCGAATAAATGTTCGAGCCGAAGTTAATGGGATATCCGATGGCGAGAGGTGGCCTATTGTCTGGGTGGGATCGGCCCTTCAAAGAGCAGGCCGATTGCGAGAGGGTAAATTCGAACCTCTTAGGAGTTGATCGATCGCGGCTAGTCTAAGCACTTGAAGTAGCGTGATCGTGGTATGCGACCAGGAATGGCAATAGCGTTGATAGGATGGTAATATGATTATCACCTGCGCGAGAGAACTCCGGGTGTTACACGTATAATTAGAGACGGGATTGAAGAGGTACCGGATAAGGGAGGAGGAAGTGGAGGAGGAAGAGGAAGAGGCGCAAGTATAATGCCATGCAAATACGGCTCATCGCTTGGTCCGGCAGGAATGGAGTGCATTAATCCGCTAATGCACGTGGGTCTCGTAAAATTAGATTCGACCGGATTTAGTTGGGAAACGCGATATTTCAGCTTGAATTCCGAACGACTCCGCGCCCGGTGTCGACTCTCTCTTCCTGCGAGACACGATCGGACCGTGAAACGTTGTTATTCGAGGGGCAGATTAATGTCGGTACACCCGCGCGTACGTTCTCGATCGATGCGATGCGCGTCCTTAATGCGGCGTTAATTCAAAAATTTACGATTTCGCTGCGCGAGCATATCGGCGTCCCGGCGATGCCAGTTTAATTCAGCGGGATATAAGCGTTTACTCTTGTAAATTCACGATTAGTTAATATATATTAGGCGCATGAGATTATTCGTACAAGCGCGAAACGCGAAGTTAACATTCGATAGGTTCGCCGGCTTCGCTTCCTGGTTCATTCGCTTCCCTTAAACTCGTCTTCGCAGTCGGTTTTAACGATCCTCGAATTCCAGCTGCGTGACTCGACCTCTTGTCACTACGCACGGTCCGCCGCAACGGTACAATGCATTTTCTTGACCGCTCGTTAAAGGATTTCTTCCATTTCATCCGGTAACCGTTTTAACGCGCAATAAAACGGCGACCGTGACTCCGCGACGCGACGTTCCCTCGGAACGTCTGTCAACAGCGAAATCATTTATACGCGGAGCAACAGGATTTCAAAAATCGCGTGCAATCGCAAATATCCTTCGAAGGACCGGGCATCGCGTTTTCCTCCGGGGAGAAGTTCCAGCCTCGTTGGTCGCGTTTAGCGACACCCTTTCTTTCGATTATTATCGGCGGCTCGGCGATTAGTCGCGTCCAATTAAATTTAACGAATTTGGGTGGGCGCGGGCGCGGCATGATTGGTTTCATTAATTACGCATGCACTCCGGTCCTCTGGACAGAGGCAGCGAGACGCAGCAGGCTCGGCCTGGCCATAGCTCGCAGTCATTCCTCTCGCGTTTCGTTCGCGGCCATTTCGTTCCGCGCTCCGCACGTTCGCCGAAATCGAAAGCGCGCGCGGAGGACGATTGAAGCCCGATTGCTCGCTCGTTCCAGCTTCCATGCCCCGCGGGATGCAGCGGAACGCACGGGGCCAACGCGTGCCGATATCCCAGATTGGCTAATTAAATCCTGCCTCGGTTCCACCGGTCAGCCGATTTACTGCCAGGCACAAATATAAAATATTGCCGAATCCCGACATCGGCGCTGGCTCGCTGTAACCTTGTAACCCGGTCGTTTGTTTGGAAAATTGAAGTAACGAGGTGAAACTGGTGCGAACAAGAGATTTGCGTCCCGGAAAATAAAAAGGACGTCGATGCAACGGATTATTCTTGAAGTAAATTTTATCTAGCAGTAATGCAACGTACAAATGAATAATTTTGATTAATAAATTAATGAAAATGAATCTTGACATTTTTATTTCGCGATCCTTCGAAACCAAATGATAAAACGATTAATCCTGGGGGTGGTTACACAAAGCCAGTGATCATCCCCTTTAAAATGGAGAACCGGAGAACGACAACATACCACAATTCGATGTCTCGTGTTTTAGTAGAACCATTTTATGCAGAAAATGGAATGGGGGTAAACGCGGAAAAATATGGTTCCTGGTCTCCGATCGCAGCGAGCGAGGCGACGAGCGGCTGACATGCGAGCTATCCCTACATACGCCTATCGACACGAATATGCTAATGATCCCGTGGCGCGTTAGTTATGCTAATTCCACTATGATTCACCAGGGCAAACATATGCTGCCTCGCATTTTACGCCGACCACCTGCGGAGCTCTAATTGTCGATGAATTATTAATTCATCGCGCGAGTTACTCCTTTTATGCTTTCACTTTTTAAACGTACGCTTTTAATGTCTGTACCCTTGAGCAGCGGTGATAATTGTAAACCGTCCGCCGCAATTATTCCCTCGAAACTGCTCATTTCGTGCGTTCACGACGCTAACCGTGGACCTCTAAACTCCTAATGACTGTAACTCATCGCCGCTGTCTAATTGCAGACTGTCACGTGTTCGACATTCATATTTCACGCGGCGATGAAAAAAAATAAATATCACCCGTTCGCCCGGCGCGCATCCCACCCTCGCCCGCTCGTACCTTCTTCCGCGAGAATGCTAATTAACAATTGGCAATTCGGAGGCGACGCGACGCAGGGCGAACCGTAAAACGGTACATTGGCACGGGCTAACAAGGCGTGAAGGGTGATTTAGCCCTCGGTGACGTCACGACCGTACTAAGGTTTCGAAGGAACGCGATCAAAGCGAGACTCCGGTACGGTCTCTCCGCGCGGAGAGACCAGCAGCGGCGGCGAGGGCGGAAGGAGAGACGGATCCCGGCAGGCTCGTAAACTGGCGCAATGGCCCCGAGAAGGGGGAGGTTTTCGTCGGCCCGAAAAGCGGACGGAGGTCGTCAACGTTGATGATGCGTGGATCACGATCTACTGACGGCTCCATCATAGCTCGTCGTTCGCCCCGCCCCTCGTCGATCAGCCCGCTCTCCTCGCCAAGATATACCACCTCCGCGAAACCTATTCCATTTGCTTTATTGAAATAACTGGAGGAGGACGGCGGCGCGTCCTGACACGTCGCGTCGCCTCGTCGCGGACGCAAAGGGGAGCCCTCCCCCGGATTTTCGGCCATCTACTCTCCGGGATTGTCTCCGGAGAAGTCCGTTCGCTCGCGCGTTTATCTCGACGACCGATGGAATTCCGATAAGCGTCGAACGACGTACGGAAAATTCTATCAACGATATTTCATAACCCGGGCTTCGAATCGATCGGAGTAATTCGTCCGTCGCGCGATAAAACGATTGGATGCCCGCCGAGATAAACGGGAATCACAGACGTTCACCTTCGACGGCGATGACTTCATACGAAATGAAAAGGTCTATCGACGGACGCGCGTGCCGCTTTTTCTTCCCCGACGAAACCAGGTGACACCCGTACATCCACCCGTTCTCCCCTTTTACTTATACCGTCCGGCTATTTATGGACTAACGATCGAGACGGGTTTCACCGCATCGCGATCAACCTGGGCGTAATTACAATTAGCCTTGAGTATCGGCGACCTTCCGCGGTCTAGGAAGCGCAGCTGCCGCCTCCTTGCATATTGCACGTACGCGCAAAAAGTCGTTAACATCCAGCGGCAGGAGCAAAACCGGAAACCGAACGTCGACCGAAGCGCGTGTCAGCCCGGAATCGTTTTATTCGTAGGAAAAAACTTGCCCCTTGCAAACAAACTGCATAAGTTCGCTGCCCCGTGGTAACGACATTTATACGAGTCATCGTCGACGCCCCGACCGTGAAACGTTACAGATCACTTCCTGTGCAAATACGCTTAGCACTTGAAATTTCGTGCATCGTCTTTGTTCGTACGAGTCGATCTCTTAATTCTGTTAATTACCGGAGATTAACGGGATTCGCAAATGTCATAGGAAGGCGTTTCGCCATAAGCGGAGCTCGAACAAGAGCAATCGATAACCCCCGGTCTCGTAGGTTTTTCGTCGATTGAACCATATCCGACTGCCGTCACATATTGACGCTTCCACTTTATTCAATTGCTCATCCGACGACACGAGGCCCCTGACACTTTAGCCCCGGGTGCAAACATGTTTTTTCGCTTTGCTCATTTCCGGGGTGAACGGCGCGGCATCCTCCGCGGTTCCGGCGGTGCTCCGCGTCGACGCGGGGCCGTTTAGTCTCTGACCACGGGGGTGAGAACGGCCGGGAAGTACAAGAGGCAAAAAAAAAAAAGGAGAGGAAGAAATCAATCTGACCGAAGGGTAGAGAGGGCTCTGGTAATTTTTTCCTCATCAGGCATCGTGCGAGGGTTTTATTGGTAATTAAAAGTCACCGAGCTGTGTGATTGGAATTAATGGTCAAACGGTCAATCCGCCAGAGGGAAAAAACTGAGCTGTGAAATCGCTTTCGGTTCGGTTCGTTTTACTTTCGATTACGAGCCGGCGAAACGATGTACTTTATTTATTTTTTCCCTTCGCACCTCCGCAGCCTTCGATATTAATTGAAGTCGGAGGCGAACGGAACGGGGAATAGAACCTTTGTCGTACGAAAGAAACAGTTGCGGTCTCGGGTAATATCTTTGTCGATACGTCGTCGTGAAACGAGATTTACGTCGAGCCGCCGCGGAACTAGGACCTTTTAGGACGCGGTAATGGTTATGGAAGCTTCTCCTCTCTTTCTCAGATTTCCCGTGAGCCACCGGGCGCGGACTGCGTAATCGCGCAGACGAAAGTATCTAACAATTCCGAAGGCATAACCGAAGGAGAAATACGAAGGCATAAACGCTGCGAGCCACGGCCCGGAAATGGAGAGAGTAAAGTGGAGACGATATCGAGGAAACTAGGAAGAAGCGCGATCGCCGTCGTAAGTGCCGCTCGACGAACGCCCGGGACCATATGGAATTGTTTATGAACCATGCAACTTTATTTTCTTCCATCCCTACCCACGGCTCTCTCCCGACCCCCCTTTTCCGTTTCTCTCGATATTTCTTCCTTGCCGCGCTATTGGCGCGTGACGGCTGCCTCGTACATTAACTCCGTATCGCGTACTCGCGTTCACTGTACTCTTTTCTTCCGTGAAACGATCCGGGGTATACAACTTTCGAAATATTCCCCGAAATGGGAAGCGCAAGGAACTCGCGGAGCGATGAAAGAGTCCTCTGTTTCGGGAACGCGTAAACAGAGCGCGGGCAAAGTGTTCTATTAAAGAAACGAATGGATATTAAGCGTCCGAGCCGGTCGATTAATCACCGATATTGAAAAATGAGCGATAGCGGGTTAACGAGTTTCGTCGACGTAATCGTGTTTAGAAGAAATTTCCATTCGACGGTAAAGGGACGGATACTAAGAAAAGTAGATAACTTACTTTCCTCGTCAAATTCATTCTTGTCAGGGCAAAGTGAGTTCGACTCCCGGCGGAGGGAATACGCGCGTAATATTGATGGACAGTGACTCGGCCGTTATCGAGACCGAGGGTAGTTTATCATCCGGGAACGAGCGCATTACGGCTCGATTAATCTTCGATATTTATATTAGGGCTTCATTAAATAAAATATTCGAGCAAACAGGACGAGGCGGCGAGTCGGTCTCTCGGAAAAACTTGCCCGTTAAACAACACCGGCGGCGGATGGGGGGCGGGACGAGGGTCGAAACTTTTCATTATCCACCACCTTCTCCCCCCCGGGTTTATCGAACCCGACTTACGATCTCGTCGAACTTTCTTATTTTATTTTTTATACGCGTTATACGTCACTTTTATCTGGCGTCCGGCGAGATATTTGTAAGTCGCGTAATTTTAAACCGTACTCGATGCGATCTCGCGAAAATAGAATCTTCCCGGGGAAAATAAAGCCGGACGTTTTCGAGTATACGGAAACTTTAGGTATTCGCGGAACGCGGAAGAAAGAACGGCACGATAAGCGTTATCAATAAACTACGCGTATATGAAAAGTTCGCTCCGGCTACGTCCCAATTCCCGGACTACGTCGTCGTCGTCGTCGTCGTCTAGCTTTTTTCGAAAAACCTTTCGGAGACTCGAACCCGAATATATATCCCATTGATATGCAAACTAACTCCCGGATCGTAAAATTCGCGTAATATCGCGAAGACTTTGCGACGTCCGCCGCCCCCGATTTCCACCCCGCGACGCCTGAAACTACCTCGTTCAGGACCGTCTTCCGAGTTACCGAACCGATCGTTCGACGCGATTTTATCCCGCATTATCCTGAATGATACGCCAGTTTAAACTTTAACTTAGCCATGATCACGGCGTAAAGCTTAAAATACAAACGCGCGGGAAGTACGTCTAAACTAAAAACCGATCGAGCCGCGCGAAACCAAGAATTCGTGGCAATAACTGTTTCCGTTTGGATTTTAAAAAGCGACCGACGTCGATGCGTATCTACGTTGGCGATCGCACTTAAAACGATCGCGTCGCGAGTAACGCAAAGATGACTCGCGATAGCGCGGAGAGACTGTAATAAAATCGTTCCGACGTTTCCCGCGATTTTTATCGCTTTATTTGCTCGGCGACGCGACGCTTACTCGGCCAGTTTCATTAAACACAGGATAAAAAACGAGAATTATTTGTAATTTTACGAGATAAATATTGTAATTGCTTAATTGATACAGAAATTGCTGTTCAAGAACGACGCCGAAGGAATCGGGGCGTTCTTTTACGAGAAACAAGTCGTGTTGCGGGTACGAAGTTAATATCGGGGTAAAAAGCTGGCCGGACAGCCGGGACGGTTTTTTTCGTTCTCGGAGGATCCGCCTTTGTGTAACATTCTCACCATTCCCATGCAAATGAACGGGCAGATATCGCGCGGTGTTTCTACCTGCGAACTCGGTCTCCCCGCGGGTCGAGAAAATCATGACCGCAATCGCGTGAACTTTGACCGTGGAAAGAGTTATCTCGGATACGAGTTACCCGCCGCCGATGGTTACATCGTCGCGTTTTTATCCAGCGAATTTATACGCGCGACGGAGAGGAAAACAGGAAGAGAGAAAAACCGGGGAAGAGCGAGCAGCAGTGCTCCGTTACGAGGAGGAGGCGCGGAGGAAACGGTCGAGGAGAATCTGTTTTGCATATCGACGAATTTACGACCGAGTCGAACCCGTCCTGTCACTCAACCTCCTTCGGTCGCCCTTCGCAGGGTAGGTAGGGAAGTTTCAACCCCCGAACGGTGGTTTATGATATCGACGAAAAGTCGCCTCTCTCCCGTTTCCTTCTCCGTTCGCCCGATGGCCAATCGGCGCCCTCGATCCGACGCGATCCCGTCCCTTTTCCAGATAGACTCTCACTCTGTCACTTTCTCTCTCTCTCTCTCTCTCCGAACCCCCTCGTATCGACGAATTTATCGTCGGCACCGCTCGGTCCATTGTAACGCGGATTGTTTATGATATTGACTCTTCCTTTTATGTTAATCCCGTGTCCGAACGGTCCTGCTTGACGCGATGCGCTTGCACACTGACTACGATGAAATATACACGCGGCATTCGTGTACAGGGGCGCGGTGTTCCCGTACGGTGTAAATTCGTGTGCGAATTTCTACGCCATAAGGATTCGCTGCAGGGACGAACTATCGACGAATTTACGACGAAACGGACCGTTCCCTGGAACTCACCGGCCTATCTCTCTCTCTCTCGTGCGTTACGTACCCGCTATGCTAATTGGTATAATTAGCATAGGAAGTATCGGTAAACGAATGCGACGTACCGGTGACGTACGATATTGGCGAAGGGTGGAACAACGATATTTGTCGCGACATCGACCGCAATTAGGCTCCCGTGCACCCGACCAAAAACCGTTCCTATTTTTTTACTCTTCTACACACAATGTACTTCTTTCTTTTGAAAAGAACGAATAAATAAAGGAACACCGTAGCGTTCGCCACATCATTTCTTTACCATCACAATGCCACGAGCGACAGCACGTCTCAGTAAAAAAAGAAATTATGTAGAGACTCAAAAACTCGAATGGCATCTGCAGAACGTTGTTACCGTTGTAATCCGGTCTGTTGTAATTCGGTGATAAGTAAGAGGCCGTGATCCGACGCGGTCTTTGTTCGGGTGCTTGAGAGCAGAGCTCTCGTCAGGATTTTCGGGTAGTCGACATTAGGAGCCACCCTCTCTGATTTACCTAATTGGCGGGGATAATTAGCATAGGAACTGGCACGATAGCACGTCACTTTCAGTCGCGGTACTACGCACGGTTCGCCCCGTCCTCCCGTTGTCCTCTCTCGGCTTTTCCCCGGTGGGCGCGTTACACCGAAATCAGGCATTCGTATGTAAACTTCCGGCGATCTTCCCGCACCACGGGCGCACGGTCTCTCGATTTCGTCGATGGTCCAGCGAGCATCGGCATCGAGTACGCCTGAGAAACGCGGCCACGGGGGGACTTTCCGAGTGGTTTACGAGGTATACGGTCGCTGGAACCGCAGCACGAGGCCGGCATAGATTGCATCATGGAATATAGATGGGAGAATAACTTCTCTCTTGAAGAGAGAGAGAGAGAGAGCGGGGGCTAGAAATGGCATCAGGGGGCGATTCGATGCGGACCGTTTTCGGGATACGGCTGCGTTTAGTTAAGTCATTCGCGGGGATTATGAATCCGACACGGATCGTGATATCCCGACGAGATATTTTCTTCGTAGAGGGAACAAGGGACGGCCTCGTGACTCGTGAAATCGCGATGAGCAAATATTTATTAAAACCTCGGTTACAGAGTGTACCTACGAGCTTTTACGAGAGGGAAATTTTCCCAGAGATCCTCTCCTCGGCTGCTGACCAAGGTAAACGCGAGCCGGCGAAATTACACGGGACGCGCTTGTAAATTTTGCACACCGGAACTTCGCGCCGGTATTACATCCATTCTCTTTATTATTCTTTTTTAAAAGTAAACGACGTGTACGAGGCTCGGTTAATTATCTTTGCCAGGCGAGCGGCGAGCATCCGCGAATTAGAAATTAAAATTTCATCGTTTACAACAGGCTTTTACGCAAAGTGCGTGGCAGGTTGATGGCGTATCGGTTGATATCCCATTCCCCGTGTGACGCGGGATAACGCTGTCAGAGAGGCCGTTACCTATCCCCGGACGTTTTACAACGGGCGCCCGGGATTGCGCGCGGTTTATCGAAAAAACAGATTCGGACGGTTGTAATTTCGCTGGTGCTCGCGTAATGCGTCGCGGGGCTCGGGACCGAATTGCGGTGACACGGCGCCGCCGCGGCGTGAATAAACAACGAAGTGTAACTGAAAAATAAAATCTGTGCAAAAACGGGCGCGTGCCATATTCGCGCGATGCGTTGATGGACGACGGGGGCCAGCGGCGGCGGCGGCGCTGCTCCGATTACAAGGGGAACACTTAACAGCGAAGTACCGGTCGAAACAGCGGTCGTTTCATTGCGAAACGCGGTACGCCGGTATGCGGCTGCATGCGCGTTACATTGACTGATTGAGTGGCATTGAATTGAATCGAGGGTGGACGCAGGAAGGGAAACTGGCAAATGCCTGCCCGTTGCAGCGATGCATCGACCTACAACCATCGCCGGCGTTGCGTCGTGTGCGTGATACGCGCGCGTACCCCCTCGTCCCTTTTTTTTTTTCGCGCGAGCCCGCGCACGGGGGTCGGAACGCAATTACACCTGAGTAATTGCGGGAGCGAAAGAGAAAAACCGGGTGCGCCGGGAGCCCGACCGGGAGGGAAGAGTTCACGGTTACAGCACGGGTGCTTCCAGTTAACCGCGTATTTCCAGCCGCGGGGAAGAACGCACGCCGGTTCCCCGACTTCCCTAACGCCGGCTGACGGAAAAATAAAAGCCGTGGAACGTTTATCAACGGCGAGGATCTGCGACGTCGAATCAGAAAGTTGTCGCTCGGAGAATCAGTACAGGAATTCTAATATTTTCGAATCGATTGATTGTCAGAAATTATTTTATAGCCACCACGGCGAATATCCTTTCGATGAGAATCACCCGGTTTATCGGCGACGAAACGAGCCGATATTTCAAATAATTACGGCTTTCCTCCGTGAGAGCGGGGTGCGCACAAAGCTGTGGTAATTAATCACAGCGAGCCGCGAGAGGAGAGGCGGTGTAGCCAGCGCGTCCCGGTGAATACCGTCTAAAATTCAGTGAAACAATCGAGGGAAGTTGCGCCCTCCGCGTGCACGTACAAGTGCCATCCACAGGCGAGCGTGCGGGGCTTCCAGCGGTCTTCCAATCCATCTGTAAACTGTCCACTTTGATGGGACGACAATCACACCCTGTTGTAACGAAGCTCCGCGGCGGTATTGTCTCGTTTGCGCGAAATTGTAGTACCTGGACGTTCGAACGCATCGGGGCGGGCGGCGGCCCGTGGAAAATAAAGATCACTCCGCGTTGATTGCGCCATTGCGGAGTAATCGAGGCACCGGGCAGCGATGGATACCACCCCTTTCGCGCCGGACCCTGTCCTTCCCGGTTACGCTTCCTTTTTTCATCCCCCGTTGTTGTTTCACTTTTCCATTTATTTCGTTTTCGGGGAACGAGAAGAACGTAGGCGTGGCGAAGACCCCGGCACGTCGATTAACGGGAACGGGCTAGGAAAATTGCATCGACGGGCGAGCGCGGATCGGCCCGGGGGCAAACGTCCGGGAAAAATAATGAAAAACCGTCCCGAGGGGTCAGCCGGTCCGGGAATCAATTTTGACGCGCACTTATCGGCGTTTCCCGTAATTAGAATAATTTAGGAACGTAATTAAAGCGCGAGTTATACCGATCCGATCGGCGTGGACAATACGTGCGCTTCTATTATCTTCACCGACGGTGGCGGTAGCCATCTCCGACCGGTGAAATTCATTTAATTAAAGCCTGAATTGATATGAATGCCAGAGACGGGAAAATAAACGATATACCGCTCGTTAGCCGAGTATCCGGGCTTCATAATCGTATCGCGCTCTTAATCAACGGAAAAACAGCGTCCGCCTGTTTTAGCACGCCTAGTCTGGTTTAACGAAATTCCGGGTATATAACTATAATTTCGTCCACTTGTCAGCGACGCTCGATAGTCGTTAATTCGATTCCGATACAAAAGAGAGCCGGACGGCGCGCAGGTGTGCCGATAATGCGACGCGCGTCGGACACGCGACGCCGGGAGATCGGCAAATCGGAATGATCGATACTGCCGCTCGGACGGAGCTAGGATTACGGCGACGCGATTTGTTCGGCAAATTATACCGGCAATCACCGACTGTCCCGCTTAATCGAGTCGTTATGGCTTCCTATATAACGGTCAAAGCCAATAAAATCGCGGCCATTCGTTTCCGCGGATGCGTCGAACGAAAAAAGGGTTCGCGATCGAACGACCGACCGGGTATAAAAATGTTTTTAATTGCGAGCTTTTTACTGCTGCGCGGAATCGCGTCGCAGCTCGCGCGAAAATCGATGGGACGCGCGCGTACACCGGGAGACATTCAAATCGTTTCGAATAAGATTTAGGGATTAGCCACGATCGCCGGCGGGTATCCCTGCGCGTCTTGAGCCGATGCCAAAGTGAAAGGTTTTTCCAACGCGAGCAACAAGTGTCGTATTACTCTTATTTTTCGCGTCGCGTATACCGACGTAAAGAACGTACGTGTATGTGCCTACGCGGAGAGAAGCTAGTTGAAATTTAGTGGGCAGTAAAACTTTCGGCGTATATCTCGCAAAGTGGCGGTATCCATCTTGGAAATGGCCGGGAACGGTACTACGGCTGCCACCGGGAGGAAAATGCAAATTGTCGAATATTTATATGCGACGCTCTCCGGGAATGATTTGCATGCCGGCTCGAATTTCTCTACCGCCGCGCCGGTTTTCTTTATACTCGAATCTGGAGTGCCACTTAATCGTCGTATGTACCGAGGAAAATCTTTCCACCGAGTACATTTCCTTTTCGAGACTCGGGATCCCGTTTCGACCTTCTTTTTATTCTAACATACCGTGAAATAAAGTCGTCGCGCTCTCGTCGTTCCCTCATAAATCTTTACGAATCGTGTGATGTTTGAAATGCATTATACTTTTTGTTTCTCGATTCAAATTGACGTCTATTTTTAGTAAAACCAGGGAGAGGGAGAGAGAGTGGTATTTCGACGAAATGTTGTTATTTCAAAGCCAGAACACTGGTTAGCAGCAACAGTTGCGATACCCGTGTACGTACCGAGGCCGAGGGGGTAAAAAACGGTAAGCAGCGAAAGCCGATGTTGTACAGCAGCCGGAGAGCTTTTCCATTTTCCGCGACACTATTTCCGGCGCAATATCGCACGACCACACGCGTCCCATGCATTATGCAACGAGTGATATACGCGCGATATCGCGCATTATGCGAGCGACAGATGTAACAGTCTGTTGCGCTCGTTGCGAACGACTTACATTTTCACCGAGACGTACGCGACGGGTACGTGCCTCTAGTCGCTTCGGCCTGCATTCCCGTACCTCTCCATCGAGTTTCTAAGAGGTCTCACTCGAACGATCGCGGGGAGATCGCGGCGATTGACATCCGAGCCGAAAGTACGAGATTCACGAAAATTTGCATCGGATCGCGTGACGTGCAAACAGGTTTGCATATGCAATCGTACCGTATGTCGCGGATATACATATGTATGCGGTATAATAGGGGTCTCCCTCGATCGACATTTTTCGANGAGCCGAAAGTACGAGATTCACGAAAATTTGCATCGGATCGCGTGACGTGCAAACAGGTTTGCATATGCAATCGTACCGTATGTCGCGGATATACATATGTATGCGGTATAATAGGGGTCTCCCTCGATCGACATTTTTCGAAACTTATAAACAAATCAAAATTGGTTGATTTGCGCAATCCATCATCGAGAAAGATTGGGAAATGGGACACTTAGAGGCTTATACAAACACGATTAGGCTCGTACATAATTACAACCAGTACACGCGTAATTATATATATATAGTATACGGAATATACACAATTTACGTACATATGAGTAAATAGCGAACGGGAATCCACACGCGCGCAGATGTATATCTACGCTCGCGTGTATTGTATATGCATAATGATCATATGCCCATTAGAGGAACACAGGGATGTATACATACGTACGTACAATATAGACACAGGAAGGAAGAGGAGCGAGATCACGGGGGATAGTACCATTACTGGTATTGATGAGCAGCTGACCAGAGAAATTGGTTCAGCGTGTGTGATCGATCTAGCTAATCTCCCTTTGCGGCCGGCCAGATGCTAATCTTCGATCGATATCGGGACGCGATGCGATATTGCATTAACGCGCGGAAAATCTCCAACCTGAACCAACGACCGGCAAACATTTTTACTGACAAAGCACAGGTTCCCACCGACAAACACGATGTTCGGACGATAGCGGATTCAATTGTATTTACGTTCAGTGATTCTGGCTGTCGATGAACGTAAGGTGGTTTCGTAAACCCGTTCGCGCGGAAGATGAATTCGTGCGTATAGATTCCTAGCTTCAAACGCAGGATAGCAAATTAGCACAGCTGCGATTGTAAAGCGTTCGCATAAAATTACATACCCGTCACAGTAGATAGAACTGAAGTAATTTCATTTTACAGTTTCTACCGGCTTTACTTCCACGGAAGAAATTAGAGATCACGAGTGCGTGAAGATTTACTGGCTCGTCGGATCGAGACGACCTTGCGAGTTCGCGGCATAAGGCGGAGCTCGCCTGCGGTTATTATTTAATTATCGTTCCTTCCGGCCCGCGCCGAGAGGACTACGAGCGTCTAGGAAGTCGCCGGGCGGTTGTCCACGTGGCTGTCCTCGGGGGAGATCTCACCTGAACGTAGACCTTATTATGCAACGGGTGCGCGGAGGATCGCGTCCACCGGTACCGTGGGGTGCACTCCCCCTTGCACTCACACGCGGACCGGAACGGACGAGGTACTTTGCTAAATTAAAGCGCGAACCTCACGCAATTGAGGCTCGCGCATATGCACGCACGCGCTAGCCGCACGCACGTATACGCATTACGCACGCACGCTGCGTTTACGCGCATACAGACAGACGCACAGAAATTCGAGCCCGAAGACGATTGTCACGTTATTACAATGAATTAGTCGAGTCATCAAACGGGGAACAGTTCTAAATAGTTGTGAGTGGTATATGTGAAAATAGAATTATACGAATTGATTTATGCTGCGTCGCTTCGATACAATTTGCCCCTAATAGAAAGTCCCGACGGATTTATTAAAAATTCATGTATGCGATCATTCGTTAGAGTATCGTCGATCGCGCTTTTATCGTTGACTAATGCGGTGTGTGATCGTCGGTGAGCACGAGGGGAAGCCGCGGAACAATGAAATGAAAAGCTAGATTTACTTTATTGCGCGCAGGTGTCGTCCCCCGTAAATTATCCGCTGTGTATTAATGCCGTTATACACCGCGACGGATCTATGAAAATAAATAATCCTCTTCCCGGCAATTATCATAATCGGGCTCCGCGGATTTTTATGCGAACCGAAACATTTACAGGTTTGGTTTCCAGCCGAGAAGTCGAACGCTCTGGAGAGAACAAATAACGCCGTCGTTTACCGGTAATTTGCCATGATCACGTTTTATCGTTTACCATTTAAATCGAAATGCGCTTTGTGTTGTCTTTGTGGAGTTTTAATCGAATATCGGCCGCGGCCCTTTGTCCCCTTATAACTCCGTCCGCCCCGTCCCGCGTCCTACGCCGCGGACTGAATTTCCAACGAGACGAGAGAACGAACCTGGCAATTGTACGGCAATCGATTAAAATATTTTCATTAGGCCGCTTGCAGTTGGACGTCGTACAACGAACGACTCGAATCAGGGCTGATTGTAAATTGAGCGCGAAACCGCCGTTGATTGGTTTAAAATCAGATCACTACGATTCCGTTCTCGTCGGTCAGTTGGCTGCATCTATCGTTTGTGTGCATCGACCGGGAGCGAAGAGTGGCAGGAGTGCATCGCGCGGGGGCGAATGCAATACGGAGGGTGGATCACATACAGATAGATAGACAGAGGGACGGAGAGAGAGAGAGAGAGAGAGAGGGAGTTCCCCAAAATGAATTACACGGGCGTGGATCCGTTGCCAGGCAACGTGTCTCTCTCGCTCTCTCGCGACGCGCTCGCTGCAACGCCACGGTTTTTGTTTGTATTACAAAATCACCCTGTCGTGGACGGCATCGCGGCCGATGGTCGGGGAATTTGTAAATTCTGGGTCGAGCTGGATCAATTGACCCGAACTCGGACCAATCACCGGCGTGAAAGCAAAAAAATCGCGATGGATTGTGCGTTTTGCATTAAACCTGGCCCGTCCGTTAAACTCGTCGTTCGCTTATCAATTTGAAGTTACGCAATCACGAGGTAGAAAATACACATAACATTTTCTTGGCTATTTCGGTGATTTATGGTGGCATGGGTACATAATAATGAATCGAACAAGCCGCAACCCTCGTTTTCGGGCGGCAGGTATGTTTACATTTTCCCATTATGAACGATTTCGTAGATTTCCCGTTCGCTCGGCGGCTAGTGCCACTAGACGACAAAAAAGAAGGATATTGGAACGTGCGAGGGGTCTCGAAATGAATATCCTTTCGGTTCCGGCTGCACTCGACACCGAGTTCCCACAATGCGTGCCGCGCCGCCACCCCCCTCAGTCAGTTTCACGGTTGTAACTGCGATTTGCTCTTTCGCGAGCTGGCCTTTAAAGTTTCAACCCTAAAAGCGTTTCACGCTTGGTATCACCCATTGATCGAATTTAAAACTGATGCCTGCTCGGCTACCCGTTCGGGTGACATCGCTTTGACACCCGGATGTGCTGATTTTACAAGCAGGCACGCGGCGGAAACGGATTCTCTCGCAACGAAATTTAGGGTTGTTAAAAAAAAAAAGAAGAGAGAGAGGAAATCCGAACGAAAGAGTTCCGTGGAATCGGGGTCCGCGTATCGAGGGTCGTTTATCTATTCGTTCGGCGTCTCTCTGGTGACGAGCGCGACGAATTCCTGGCAACCGTTTTCCATCCACTCCGATGCAATTAGTCACGTGAATGATAATGAACGGAACGATGATAGTACTTGGAGCACTTGTATCTGGAACGCTATCTCGTTAGATGAAGCGACAACGATCCGGTTTCAGGTAGTACCCGGAATGGAATACAAGCTCGGAAAGGGGTGAGAGGGACTTCCGTCGCCGGGCTGGAACTGGGTTTCCAGGTAAACGATAGAATACCGTTATGGTAGACGCGTTCCTGGACTACCACTGATTCCCGCGAAACGATCCTTTCGAGGGAAACGGGAAAACCTAGTAGAAGGGTGACGCGGAAGGGTGTTGGCTTACGATGTTCCTTCGCAAAGAGAATTCCGCCGAAGTACATCGATATGCGTCGGATTCATTGCGCAATTCGACGAACGGAACTACCTATTCCGCCGATCGATGAGGCAATAATTTCGACCATTCCCGTTTCCGAGCTTGTTCGTTTTTTTTGGACCGCGTCCAAGTCTCCTCCACGACGCGCAGCGGGAATTGAAACACTANGTGCTTTTGGCATTCTTGATGCTAGATGGAGGACATTGGGAACAACAATGTGCGTAAAGATAGAAACAGCGAAAAGAATAGTGCAAGCCATTCTTTGCCTGCACAATTTCCTCATAAGTACAAGATCACNGACGCGGAAGGGTGTTGGCTTACGATGTTCCTTCGCAAAGAGAATTCCGCCGAAGTACATCGATATGCGTCGGATTCATTGCGCAATTCGACGAACGGAACTACCTATTCCGCCGATCGATGAGGCAATAATTTCGACCATTCCCGTTTCCGAGCTTGTTCGTTTTTTTTGGACCGCGTCCAAGTCTCCTCCACGACGCGCAGCGGGAATTGAAACACTAACGACGATAAGACGCATCGATCACTATGTAAATAGAAGCGATATGGTTTGCGCAATAAGAATTCTTGGACGATAAAACGTGGGCATTAAACCGAAACGATGGTTTTATACATGAACCAGGCTCGACGATTGTCCACGGTTTAGTCATTCGTTCATTGACGGATCGACGAATGAATTAATGTCAGGGACGACTTATAGTTCTACCGATAAGAANATCTCGTTAGATGAAGCGACAACGATCCGGTTTCAGGTAGTACCCGGAATGGAATACAAGCTCGGAAAGGGGTGAGAGGGACTTCCGTCGCCGGGCTGGAACTGGGTTTCCAGGTAAACGATAGAATACCGTTATGGTAGACGCGTTCCTGGACTACCACTGATTCCCGCGAAACGATCCTTTCGAGGGAAACGGGAAAACCTAGTAGAAGGGTGACGCGGAAGGGTGTTGGCTTACGATGTTCCTTCGCAAAGAGAATTCCGCCGAAGTACATCGATATGCGTCGGATTCATTGCGCAATTCGACGAACGGAACTACCTATTCCGCCGATCGATGAGGCAATAATTTCGACCATTCCCGTTTCCGAGCTTGTTCGTTTTTTTTGGACCGCGTCCAAGTCTCCTCCACGACGCGCAGCGGGAATTGAAACACTAACGACGATAAGACGCATCGATCACTATGTAAATAGAAGCGATATGGTTTACGCAATAAGAATTCTTGGACGATAAAACGTGGGCATTAAACCGAAACGGTGGTTTTATACATGAACCAGGCTCGACGATTGTCCACGGTTTAGTCATTCGTTCATTGACGGATCGACGAATGAATTAATGTCAGGGGCGACTTATAGTTCTACCGATAAGAAATATACGCGTGGATAAGAGATATAGGCGATTGCGGGCTGCCGCGTCGACACTTGTCGCGGCGGGAGGTCTTTCTCGCGGTTCTGTATCGGCGTCGAATCTAAAAAAGTCTCACCCGCGCTTTGCATACGGCACGTCCAATCAGAAAATCGAACACGCCGCATCTATGTTCTTTATCGTGTTCCACTCGTTAGCTACGCAGTTTATTTCATTCTCACCGAACGACGAATGCGTCTCCTATCGAGGCTTAAGTAAATCTGGTCACGTCGAATGGTAACGCGTGTACACGATGTTCACGGCGGATATACGTTATCTCCCTCCGATTCCCGGCTTTATCTTCCCGTGTGCAAAGAGACGGCAGGACCCCGGCGCTGATACCGAACGGGAAACTCGAAGACGGACCGTCCGTGTTTGCAGAGAACTTTTCTTGAACGCCGGTACAAAAGAGGCTCTCTCACCGCGGGTGGCCCGGCTACTGCAGGTTACTTTCGTGCAAACATCAGTTATCGCGGGATTATTTCTTTCATTCGTTCCCGACTTAAGGACGCTAAGAATATAAAATATGTATGCCTCTCGCTTTCCGTGAAGGGCCCGTTCCTCGTCCGCAGTAATTAGGCTCGTTAATTGCGATACACCGGCTCTCGTATATTTTGATCTCGAATAGGGAGAGATGGTATTAAAAGAATGTTTACGGGAGGCCGGCTCGGGTGTTAAAGCGTAATAAGACGTACGCCTACGGGCGCGTCTCTCTCCCGTTAGGGATTAATATCGCTAATTGTTAGTCTCAAAGGATGCGAAGTATGTCGGGACGAAAGTCTGCAGGCGGCAGAGCAATGACTTGGAAAATTAAGGATTAAGACTTCAGAGGTATCTCTGTCCCTCTCCGATACAGGCCGCGTTACAGGAAAGACGAACGGGCTCGAAGATGGTAATTCGTGGAACAAAGGGGGTTCTTGTCGGGCTTAGCAACTTCTCGTGAACGGAGGATTTGCGTTCGGTTCTAACAGGTTGATACAATATTCCCAGACTCCTCGGTTTAGAAAACATCGCCTAAAGAGAGCGTGTTTGTTCTATCCCTTTCGAAGATAAAATATGAAATCTTATCGTAACGAGGCAAGAACAAGCTACTATGTTTACAAGACACGCTCGTACGCATTGTTTTGAAACACGGCGCATATCATTCTCACATTACTGTTTGCTTTGCCTTCGGACTCGAGGGAGGATTCTCGGATTTATACGATAAGAATACGCGTTCTTATTCGTCCGCCTACAAAATATCACGTTACAAGTATCGGGTTACGATTTATCAAGTTTTTAGACATACAGAAAACTTAAAAGGGGATATCAGATTCCGTGTTACTGCGTTGTCAAACGAACGCGCGTATTGACTTTTTAAAGCGAACAACGGGCTATCAATCATTACATCGCGTTACTTGTACGCGAAACAAAGAGTCACGAGAGTCGACCGTCCAAGCGGACCCGGCGCATCCTAGATCCCCAAGCGATGGGCTATATTTAGCCAAAGGACCGAAAAAGCACCGCTGCGTTAACCCCGAAAAAAGATCTTTGAAAAAGTCCTAAACCGGTCGGGATTCGCCTAGAGACAGACTTGTACCAGACAATGCATCGAGTCTTTTGTAAAATAAAACAACTGTATTTCTTAAACCTTCTTTTACATATTTCTACGCGCGTTATCGAGCAATTTTCTTTCGACCCAATGAACTGAAACACGTTTGGCAAAGATAATGCGATCATTAGGACTTATCTTGCTCGAAGCGAGTCGAGCGTTACTTGTTCGACGGATATACGTGCGCAATTAGGAATGTATCAACGCATAGCGAACGGTAGTCAGTTCTTTCGGTCGGCAAAGCGACCCGGCCGTCACTTCCTTCTTCTTTATTCGCGGCAAAACCAGCGTCATTTATTATAATACCACCATTCTACGCCGAGCGTATAAACATCTTGGCCTTTAGAAAGCACCGGGAACGGTTACTTTCACTTTTACCTATTCCACGTATCCGAGCTGCACCGTATCGCCACTGGGTAATGCATGGATCTATTCAAAAGCTGTCGGACCATCTTGCGATATTTTTCATGGTCACTCAGCTCTCGTACCCCGTCCCTACTCTCTATTCAAATGCATATGGGAAATCCTGTCTAGATCCTCTCTATTGTAAATGGATCGCTTTACTTCTATTAAGCTTCAGTAGTTTTTTAAATGTATATAAACGAGTCCGTAGACTTGGCAGGTAAAATTACAATCTTTAAAACTTGGGAACAGAGAGACAGGGTGACAAAAACCAGGAAAAGGAACCGAGATGGTCATAAAAAACCCTTGAGCCTCTCTCGGGTCTCATGAGTGCGCTAAATAATTTTTAGCCAACTCGTGGCATTTGTTGTTCGAACGTGCTTCAGAACAGTCACGTTATTTCAAGTTCTTTGTGTTCTGAGTTTTATGAGAACGATGCTTAATAGCGCGATATGTACGGTTGCGATTTTTGAAAGGTGAAAAAATGCGGGCGAATGATAAAAGTGACGGTGCGTAGATCTTCGTTAGAAGCCGGCGAACGTGCGTATAAGTCACGCGACGGGGGGTGACTTTCAGCCACCCTCGCGATTCTTCGGCACGTACTCCGGCCCCGGACGGATAGCGTAATGGGTCGCAATTGCGATAGATGACTATTGATTTTAGACGAAGAGACCGCACGTAATTTNGTTGCGATTTTTGAAAGGTGAAAAAATGCGGGCGAATGATAAAAGTGACGGTGCGTAGATCTTCGTTAGAAGCCGGCGAACGTGCGTATAAGTCACGCGACGGGGGGTGACTTTCAGCCACCCTCGCGATTCTTCGGCACGTACTCCGGCCCCGGACGGATAGCGTAATGGGTCGCAATTGCGATAGATGACTATTGATTTTAGACGAAGAGACCGCACGTAATTTGCGTAACAGGTCTTTACGTGGACCGCACGACGACATGCAAATTGCAAGTTAGTAGTATATTCGCATCTGTCCAGGTATGTATAATGTTAATACTTGAATTAATACGACTCCAGTGAACACGTGGCACGCATATATTTATGAAGAACTACGCGCGGAACACCTGTCGCCGGTAATTCCAACCGTAGAACATCGTTGTTTAGCAACTAGCGCACGCATGATGTCGAACTTTTCCCTGACTCACCTCGGGGATGTAGCTCAGTGGTAGAGCGTTCGCTTTGCATGTGAAAGGCCCCGGGTTCGATCCCCGGCATCTCCAATCTTTTGCCAAACGACGCCCACTTTTACCTGTAGAAGCTACGTATCGCGAGCCTCGATTCCGTTCGCCTGATTGAAACGCGCGACAAGTCGTTTCAACGTTGGGAATCGATGTTCGTAGGAAGACTGATTCATTCGAAAAACCGGCGATGTTTTTGTGCAGTTTCACTCTGATTAAGAATAAATGGACGTAAGAAAAGAGATCGGCGAAATCTGATATTCGTATTAAAAAAGCGCGGAGGTAAATTGAAATAACAGGAAGCTGCGTGACAGACGTATAATCATCCATTCCCCTCGGGCGATGCGGTCGTTCGGTACCAGCAATCAGAACCTTCTTTCCCTTTTTTATTTTAGAAACCTCGCAACTGCCGTCCATCGACCGGACGGATATTTTACGTTTCGCGAAGCCAGAAAATAGCAGAATTCTCCAACATTTTATTAAGGTTTCGCGCACATTTCATTTCCTCATAAAGTACTATAGATTCTATTCAATCAACAGGCCAGTCCGTTCAAGAAACAACAACCGCTGGCGACTCGATAGAAAAAGCATTTTTACGATTTCAGTTATAAAACTCGACGGTCTGCGTAAACGAAATTCTAATTAAGGTACAAACACAAGGAACGAGAACGATATGTGCGATTCTCTCTCACTATGTATCGCATATACGAACGGCCGGTCGTCCTTTCATCTTAGCATTGAAAAAGAAAGAGCGAAAGCCGGTGGCGGAAATACATATATCGATGGGCAAACGGGGGTCGAGGGAGAATGGGAGCCGATCGAGCGTGCGTAACGCGGCCCGAAGGGGTTGCTCGCATCGCCTCTCTCCTCGTTCACCCGTTCTCCGGGACTCGTCAGGCGAGATCGGAATCGAAAGCGCGCAAAAAAAGAACCTGCAGGAAAGGAGGAAGAAGAGACGCGATAAAAGAAGAAAGGAGGGAAAAAATTGCACGTAACTGCAGAATCGTGTTGACTGCAGCGGAATAACACGGTTCCCCGGCTCGCGTTCGACGTACCCTAATCTGATTAGCGCAAAAACTGCATTCGATCGCGGTGCTGTGTCTGCTGCGCTTCTGACGAAACTCGCGTCGCAGCAACCGCCGCCGCGCCGTCGGTTCTCGAGGTTTAAACGCATTTATCGCTGATGCACCGAGGGAGAAAATCAGAGCCCTCCCTCGCCCTCGCGCCCGGCATTGTCCTCGCCGTTGCGTCGGAGGACGCCGCGGCGAGGTGGCGAGCATGGGGTTGCGCAGTCGGAGTGCTCGGAGCGGAGAAGAGGGTTGCGCGCCGGTTTCCTTCGGCATTACGTCATACGTCGATTCTCCGGGGATTCCCACGGCGTCAACCCGCGACGAGAAACTTCGTCGACCGCTTGCAGCAGGTAATACTAGCTATTTTCCTCCCATCACCGTTATTAGCCGCGCTGTTCAGGTGGTGGTGCCGTTTCGTGTTTCATTCACGGAAACGAGCATCTCGTCAAGGGGAGATTTTTGCGCTCTCCGGGATGAATAGAAGCCAGTAGCATCTGATACCTCGCGAGCACGCGCGCGTATTACAGGGAATTAAAAATAGCAGTATGGGAAAAGTTTTAATCAAACGAATTCCATTCGATCGCGCGTTCGACCGACGAAACCCGTCGTCCGGTAATCGCGGCCCCGCGTTCCTGGCGCGGGTGGGTAGGTATAAATAAAACAAAAGGAAAAAAGGGAAGAAATAATGGGAAGCGGTGTCTCGTTTTAGGGGTAATCGCGCTCTCCGCCTAAAAATGGGGCTGCCGGGAATGATTAATCATCGGCAATCTCGCGAGAACGCGTCGAAAGGACGTTGCCATTAAAGGTAAACGACGGAAACTTCGTCACCGGTCGAAGTCCGATGAACATAGGTCCGGGGGGTGGACGCGTTATTTTTCTCTTTCCGGCGTCGCCGCGCGACAGAAGGAGAAATAGAGGCGGACGAGTAATTTAATTGAAATTAGCCGGTCGCATCTACCGGCGCGGCGGCGGCGGCGGTCCCGTAGAAATTGTGGCAAAATCGAGTCATACCGGGGCTGCGCGAAAATGGAATTACAGCGGGGGAACGAAGTTTGTCCGATGATGCAGGTGAATGGCTGTCTCGCGAGGGACGATCAGCCGACGCAGAAACGAGGGGTAGCCGGTCGATCTCGATCGGGGAACAGTTTGTCGGGACAAATTTTTTGGTTTTAAATTTACGCGCAAATTGGCCTTGCAAAATTACTCTCAATTACCGGGCTACCTCACTCGACGCGCGTATCCACACACGAGTCTCGTGCCGGCCTGCCCGCCGCCCGTGCAACTCGACCGAANGTAATTTAATTGAAATTTCCCGGTCGCATCTACCGGCGCGGCGGCGGCGGCGGTCCCGTAGAAATTGTGGCAAAATCGAGTCATACCGGGGCTGCGCGAAAATGGAATTACAGCGGGGGAACGAAGTTTGTCCGATGATGCAGGTGAATGGCTGTCTCGCGAGGGACGATCAGCCGACGCAGAAACGAGGGGTAGCCGGTCGATCTCGATCGGGGAACAGTTTGTCGGGACAAATTTTTTGGTTTTAAATTTACGCGCAAATTGGCCTTGCAAAATTACTCTCAATTACCGGGCTACCTCACTCGACGCGCGTATCCACACACGAGTCTCGTGCTGGCCGGCCCGCCGCCCGTGCAACTCGACCGAGAAATATCCTATCTCCAACGAACGTACACTTTTCATAGAGATCGCGTATGCATGTACGCGGTACATGCACGGCGTATAAATTGCCCGACGCAAATCGATCGATAATCTGGCCGGTAATCGAGAAGTTTTCCCGTCGATGGCCCGTGCACCCGGAAATATTATTCCATGGTGGAATCAGGCTGAAAATATCCGCGACGGGCGAGGCGAGGGTCCGACGATCACTTATAAGGCAATTTGTTTTAATTAAAAATCATCCAGTAGACAAAATTCGTTTTATACGCATCGAGTCGGAGCGGAAACCGTTCCCGAAAATCCATCGGNACGATCACTTATAAGGCAATTTGTTTTAATTAAAAATCATCCAGTAGACAAAATTCGTTTTATACGCATCGAGTCAGAGCGGAAACCGTTCCCGAAAATACATGGAGAACCCAATGGCAGAGACTAGGTATTCTAGCAGAACCGATGTATGAACGCCCTATTATGGATCCGATCGATCGATAAATCTTAGAAAGGCAGTTCTGCTCGATCGAAAAATCATCCAGTAGACAAAATTCGTTTTATACGCATCGAGTCGGAGCGGAAACCGTTCCCGAAAATCCATCGAGAACCCAATGGCAGAGACTAGGTATTCTAGTAGAACCGATGTATGAACGCCCTATTATGGATCCGATCGATCGATAAATCTTAGAAAGGCAGTTCTAGTCGAANTTATACGCATCGAGTCGGAGCGGAAACCGTTCCCGAAAATCCATCGAGAACCCAATGGCAGAGACTAGGTATTCTAGTAGAACCGATGTATGAACGCCCTATTATGGATCCGATCGATCGATAAATCTTAGAAAGGCAATTCTGGTCGATCGCGCGGTTCGGTCGATCGAACCGGAGGCCTCGTTTCGATATGCACATTTTAATTAGCGCGCGGCAGATATCTCGACTCGGGAGATAAACAGAAACACGGTAATTCGATTCGGAAGGTGCAAATATTTGAGCAGGTTGTAACGTTGTGTTTCCAGAGGTTACCCGAGGCGTGGTGGGTTCTACCGGAACCAGTGCAATCAAGTGCATATAGACACTTCATCACCGCGCATCCGGAATCGCCGGAGGTCAGTTACGCGAAAATATTTCCGCAGCAACATCGTGTTTCGGGAAGAGCAGAGAGGCCGCCTTCGCGGCGGAAACGCTCGGACCNTTAATTAAAAATCATCCAGTAGACAAAATTCGTTTTATACGCATCGAGTCAGAGCGGAAACCGTTCCCGAAAATACATGGAGAACCCAATGGCAGAGACTAGGTATTCTAGCAGAACCGATGTATGAACGCCCTATTATGGATCCGATCGATCGATAAATCTTAGAAAGGCAGTTCTGCTCGATCGAAAAATCATCCAGTAGACAAAATTCGTTTTATACGCATCGAGTCGGAGCGGAAACCGTTCCCGAAAATCCATCGAGAACCCAATGGCAGAGACTAGGTATTCTAGTAGAACCGATGTATGAACGCCCTATTATGGATCCGATCGATCGATAAATCTTAGAAAGGCAATTCTGGTCGATCGCGCGGTTCGGTCGATCGAACCGGAGGCCTCGTTTCGATATGCACATTTTAATTAGCGCGCGGCAGATATCTCGACTCGGGAGATAAACAGAAACACGGTAATTCGATTCGGAAGGTGCAAATATTTGAGCAGGTTGTAACGTTGTGTTTCCAGAGGTTACCCGAGGCGTGGTGGGTTCTACCGGAACCAGTGCAATCAAGTGCATATAGACACTTCATCACCGCGCATCCGGAATCGCCGGAGGTCAGTTACGCGAAAATATTTCCGCAGCAACATCGTGTTTCGGGAAGAGCAGAGAGGCCGCCTTCGCGGCGGAAACGCTCGGACCCCGGCTAACCCGGTTGTTCCGCGTATATGTTCCGAGGTTTACAACGCGGCCCGAACCGAAACGGAGGTCAGTTACGAGAAAATATTGACTGATCGCGAGTAATGGCCGCGGCAACAATACGAGGATCATGGCTCTGTCTACCCACGGATGCGAACCACGCGTGCAGCACACCGTGCCAATGTTATCGCGCACGAATCGCGGACGTACTCCGGCGCGGGTGAGCGTAGACGCGCGTTCCTCGATTCTCATCAATTGTCATTAAACGACACGATTATCGTGCGTGTCGACGATTATTGCGCCGATAGACCGTTGCCCGAATGCTCGACGAAACCCGGCTCATAATGATCGATGCTCGATACGTATTCATCGAGTATTTCGTTAATGGCCGGCGCATTGTGTCCGGCCGGCCTCGCGAAAATACCGAGGGCCCTTTCATTGACCGTTAACGAGCCGTTTCGAGGAGAGCGCGTTTTACATATCCGAGTCCCTTTGGCCCGCGTTTTCTACCGAATCAGGCCTCGATCCGGTCGTCGATAATTCGCCAATGCGTATCGCATTGTTTCGCGGACCGCCGATTATTTCGAATTTTTCCACGGCGGTTGTTCCGCGGCTAACGATTTCAATTGTCCTGGGAACGATCGTTTAACGCGGCGAATAATATCGTATCACCCGGTTAATCGTTACTCGGACGGGAATGATTTTGCGTTACCGAAACGAACAGGAAGTCACGAAACGGGCACCTGTACGTCCGTCGAGTGTATCATCCGGCCTGCGTACCCTCGATGATTCGCCGAAAATAATAGATTTATCATCCCCAATTGGCTTCTACCAGTTTATTTCATGAGAATCCATAGACGGACGCCCCCCCAACCGCCCCTGATATACGCGCGTTGATGTACGCGCGAGGATTTTCTCTATGATATGCAACATGCGGGACGTAATTCAGTCGGTGCAAGTCATCGGGATCATCTAAAGCGACCGTGCCGTTCACGATCCATCATTTACCGCGACAGCCACGAGTATTAGGCTAAAGTGGTGGCGTGATTCTGCTAAACGCGATGCTAAACAGGTACACTCCTGTCGCGAACCGCGCGTAGGAGGTTTCTATCGTCGACTGATGCGTACACAGAACACGCGAACCGAACGGTATCCAGCTGTTCGACGAATCCGGCGGCGAAAAAAACGAACGCGTCGAAGGCGAGAGCGAAGTTATAAAACACGGGCATAAAGAATACGAAAGCGTCAGATTTATCTTCCATTTTCCAGCGCGGCCGTATCTCCGATCCGTAACGAGGGGATCCTCACTTGCGAGGAACGATTTCGGCTTATCTCGCGGGCTTATCGTCTACACGAATATTCACGCGAATTTATCGATCTGTCCGCGGCCGTTTCGCCACGGCGAACGTTNATGGCAGAGACTAGGTATTCTAGCAGAACCGATGTATGAACGCCCTATTATGGATCCGATCGATCGATAAATCTTAGAAAGGCAGTTCTGCTCGATCGAAAAATCATCCAGTAGACAAAATTCGTTTTATACGCATCGAGTCGGAGCGGAAACCGTTCCCGAAAATCCATCGAGAACCCGATGGCAGAGACTAGGTATTCTAGCAGAACCGATGTATGAACGCCCTATTATGGATCCGATCGATCGATAAATCTTAGAAAGGCAGTTCTGCTCGATCGAAAAATCATCCAGTAGACAAAATTCGTTTTATACGCATCGAGTCGGAGCGGAAACCGTTCCCGAAAATCCATCGAGAACCCAATGGCAGAGACTAGGTATTCTAGTAGAACCGATGTATGAACGCCCTATTATGGATCCGATCGATCGATAAATCTTAGAAAGGCAATTCTGGTCGATCGCGCGGTTCGGTCGATCGAACCGGAGGCCTCGTTTCGATATGCACATTTTAATTAGCGCGCGGCAGATATCTCGACTCGGGAGATAAACAGAAACACGGTAATTCGATTCGGAAGGTGCAAATATTTGAGCAGGTTGTAACGTTGTGTTTCCAGAGGTTACCCGAGGCGTGGTGGGTTCTACCGGAACCAGTGCAATCAAGTGCATATAGACACTTCATCACCGCGCATCCGGAATCGCCGGAGGTCAGTTACGCGAAAATATTTCCGCAGCAACATCGTGTTTCGGGAAGAGCAGAGAGGCCGCCTTCGCGGCGGAAACGCTCGGACCCCGGCTAACCCGGTTGTTCCGCGTATATGTTCCGAGGTTTACAACGCGGCCCGAACCGAAACGGAGGTCAGTTACGAGAAAATATTGACTGATCGCGAGTAATGGCCACGGCAACAATACGAGGATCATGGCTCTGTCTACCCACGGATGCGAACCACGC
The DNA here is from genome assembly GCA_019453355.1 of Ceratina japonica. Taxonomy (NCBI): domain Eukaryota; kingdom Metazoa; phylum Arthropoda; class Insecta; order Hymenoptera; family Apidae; genus Ceratina; species Ceratina japonica. Next base: position 7,605 of record SMSR01013299.1, on the reverse strand, counting down.
GTGCAGCACACCGTGCCAATGTTATCGCGCACGAATCGCGGACGTACTCCGGCGCGGGTGAGCGTAGACGCGGGTTCCTCGATTCTCATCAATTGTCATTAAACGACACGATTATCGTGCGTGTCGACGATTATTGCGCCGATAGACCGTTGCCCGAATGCTCGACGAAACCCGGCTCATAATGATCGATGCTCGATACGTATTCATCGAGTATTTCGTTAATGGCCGGCGCATTGTGTCCGGCCGGCCTCGCGAAAATACCGAGGGCCCTTTCATTGACCGTTAACGAGCCGTTTCGAGGAGAGCGCGTTTTACATATCCGAGTCCCTTTGGCCCGCGTTTTCTACCGAATCAGGCCTCGATCCGGTCGTCGATAATTCGCCAATGCGTATCGCATTGTTTCGCGGACCGCCGATTATTTCGAATTTTTCCACGGCGGTTGTTCCGCGGCTAACGATTTCAATTGTCCTGGGAACGATCGTTTAACGCGGCGAATAATATCGTATCACCCGGTTAATCGTTACTCGGACGGGAATGATTTTGCGTTACCGAAACGAACAGGAAGTCACGAAACGGGCACCTGTACGTCCGTCGAGTGTATCATCCGGCCTGCGTACCCTCGATGATTCGCCGAAAATAATAGATTTATCATCCCCAATTGGCTTCTACCAGTTTATTTCATGAGAATCCATAGACGGACGCCCCCCCAACCGCCCCTGATATACGCGCGTTGATGTACGCGCGAGGATTTTCTCTATGATATGCAACATGCGGGACGTAATTCAGTCGGTGCAAGTCATCGGGATCATCTAAAGCGACCGTGCCGTTCACGATCCATCATTTACCGCGACAGCCACGAGTATTAGGCTAAAGTGGTGGCGTGATTCTGCTAAACGCGATGCTAAACAGGTACACTCCTGTCGCGAACCGCGCGTAGGAGGTTTCTATCGTCGACTGATGCGTACACAGAACACGCGAACCGAACGGTATCCAGCTGTTCGACGAATCCGGCGGCGAAAAAAACGAACGCGTCGAAGGCGAGAGCGAAGTTATAAAACACGGGCATAAAGAATACGAAAGCGTCAGATTTATCTTCCATTTTCCAGCGCGGCCGTATCTCCGATCCGTAACGAGGGGATCCTCACTTGCGAGGAACGATTTCGGCTTATCTCGCGGGCTTATCGTCTACACGAATATTCACGCGAATTTATCGATCTGTCCGCGGCCGTTTCGCCACGGCGAACGTTTCCTGTCTCTGTCTAAACCGCCGGTTTTACGTCGTCCCCGAGGAACCGATAAGAAAAAAAAGAGGAGACGCTCCTCTCGGAGTCGCGTTATGAGCATGAATTTTTATATTGAGATGTTATCAACCGGCTACCGGGAAGGGAAAATAAAAACGAAGAGATTCGCGGCCGTAATGACGTACGTTCGCGCGCACCATCGTTCATCTCGTCCTCCTTTTTCTCTCCCTCTCTCTCTCTCAGACGACCCTAACGTGCAAACGCGCTTTTAAAAAAGAGAGCGTAACGCTCGTCGAAATTGATCGTAAAAATGTTTTCTTTTTTCGGAATTAAGTTCTCCGTGAATTATACTTCCGCCGTTTGAACCGCGTCGGTGGTTTCGTCGCGATAAGCAAACGACACACGATTCTGAGTTACGCAACTCGTTTGTAAGTGTAAGCATGCATACGCACGTGCCCGCGCGTAGATATTGCATGACACATGTTCGCGTTACTGGCCCAAAGTGAAATCAACTCTACATCATGATCATCCGTTGTAAATCATTGCTACATGACTCCCACCCATAATTGTCCATTTGCTTAATTAATTATCAATTCCGAATGCGGGAAGTAGTTAATATTGGCGACAAGCGTTCCTAATTTTTCGGTTCTTACACCAGTTTGTTGCTTAACATATAAATGGTCCATTGTTCGTCTATAATAATAATTCTCGCTTTCACCCGAGCGATACGCAGGGAGAATTCTCACTCGGGTGAAAAAACGAAAAAATGAAAACTGACTGAATCGTTGCAACGATTATCTTAGCATACGTTGCGCGGACGAGGTGTAATGGCAAATTTTCGTTTAATTGTTCAGTAAAATCGATTATGCAACACGTATTCCGTTGATCTGTTTATCTGCGGAGCTAGCCTGAGAGGCTTTTCGAAGGCAGCGTGGCCGAGCGGTCTAAGGCGCTGGTTTTAGGCACCAGTCCGTAAGGACGTGGGTTCGAATCCCACCGCTGTCAATTTTTTATGCTTTTTGCACTTTTTCAATGAAATTTTGTACATCATTAAATACATCAATTAACGTCGATTCGATCATTGGAGAACAAATACAAATACTCAAAACTATCTATTTTACACTTTGGATCGTGATACCGACGATCGATACTGGACGTCGAATCACATAGATCCTGATACATAGCGTTCGTGCAATTTAGAACTAAATATACACTCGTACAATATATATTCGTACGTTATACCCTGCCAAATGCTGTTCTCTAAATAACAGGATTGTAACGTGTAAGGTCCCATCGTGTAAGGTGTAAGGTAAAGTTACAGAACGTGCGAACAAGCGTAAAGTCAAGACTGTTACTTCTGCTTATGATATGTGCAAAAATTTTGTTAAAAATAATTAAAAAGGCAGGTCCCACCGAGATTTGAACTCGGATCGCTGGATTCAGAGTCCAGAGTGCTGACCATTACACCATGGGACCGTTGAAATATTTGGTAGTAACACAGGTGAAATAGAATTTTAAAATTAAATCACGCCTGTAAATAATGGAAAACTATTCTGGATAAGATCGCTGACCGTATCGATCAAACAGATTGAGCGAGAATACCGACACTCACCGTATTGCCTGTAACACAGTCGGTCAGAGGAAATGAAAATTGAGCAAAGAAAGTTGATCTATCAAGGATCTACGTCAATCGATCCAGGATCAGGATCTATGATCATTACCACGTATAAAGTATTAAACTATTTCAACATAAACGCAGTGGAGAAGCATCTTAATATGCGACTTCAAATCGATACTTATTTTATATTATATAAAATGAAATATATAAACTATTAAAAAATCAATAACTATCCCACTCAGTTTTTCTTGGGCCTGTTCGAGTCCACCAAAAAACGGGGATGTAGCTCAGTGGTAGAGCGTTCGCTTTGCATGTGAAAGGCCCCGGGTTCGATCCCCGGCATCTCCAATCTTTTGCCGTTAAAAGTCGTAACAAGACCCCTAAACGATACATAATTTCAGTCTGAAACCATAAATTACTTTTACGCGATCAATCCTGTTACTTGACAACTGCCTGCAAATATTGTTCCTTTGTTAGCTTACGCGCGGATAACAACTACATTCGCCTGTATAGAAGCGTGCCTCGAAATGTGCAATAACTGCGCACTTAGCCACGTGCACGACTCGGCGATTGCACACACGTGTAGAACGATTAACGACATAGTCGAACGCGGAACGCTCGCGAGACTAAGCGAAAAGAATCGATGGAAAAAAGATGCGAAAGAAAACGACTGCCACCGGTGTATGTAAATATGTAACGCGAGAGGCGTCGGGGAGATGATAGGATGCAAACGAAGCCGAGCGAAGGAGATTGAATGGTAATGGTCTTCGATTCGTCATATGCAAAGTTTCGTATAACCGAGTGAAAAGCGCGGTGAAGATGGTATCAATTTGAATTGCCGTGTTCATCGGTAGGGTATCTGTCCGCGACGAAAAACGCGATGAGAATAATCGCGTGAGATACACCGTGACAGGCTATTTTTTCCGTGTCTCCTCGTCGTTTTTTTCTCCCCGCTCTCTTTCTTTCTCCCGCGGGGTACGCGTCGCGAACCGTAGAGAATTAATCATTGCGGAGAAACGACGCAGTAAGGCAGAAACATAGCTCGGGTCTAACGTAATAGAGCCGCCGATGAGTTGTACGATGCAAGAAACACACGATGCGGGGATAAAGGCCTTGATTGATCGGAGGTAAACGTGACCGTTTAAATGTTGCCGCGGCAGTCGCCTAGGCAAGAGGGAAAAGACACGGTCGATCGCGAAAAAAGATACCGGCGGCTGTCCCAGCGAGTTTCTTTTTTCCATTGTTCCAACGAGCCATTATCCCGATGCAAATTAATCGAACCCGCACCGTCTCCACACAGTTGCGTAAATCTATTTTACACCAGTGGACGATCGACGGTCCGCTCGTATCTCGAGACGTCGGATCTCGGACAGAGAGATTCCAGAACAAATCTAATAGAGTCGCCTAAATCAGTCGGCATTCCGCGCGCATTATTCCCAGAAGAGGGAAAGGAGCGTGTCCCCTGTCAGTGGACCGTTATAATATTCCGTCCGACAATCCTGTATCTATTTTATTCTGTCCCCGAGCCGCGGCGTAACTACGTGAAAACGACATAAAAAAAGGAAGAAAATCACGTCGCATAGATATCGAGTTTTGACCCCGATGGGGTCAGCACTGGAGCGTGTGACCATTTTGTCACCCTCGCGAAAATTTTATTTACGAATATCCGCCGCCGCGCCGGTGTCCGAGGCGCATGGATCCGCATAAAAGCGTCCTTCGATTCGGGACGCCTCTTCCCGGAGCTCCAAACTTCCGGCTGAATTTAAATTCCAATTGAACGAGACAAGGATCCCGAGGCTCGTCCCTCGATTTCGAGATCTCGCCGCGAATCCGCCGCTCTCTCTGCTGGCGGCGAGGGAATTCGCGTCACGTAGGTGTCTCCACTTCGCGTGATAAGTCTCCTCGAAGAAATTACGCGTTAATTCGATGCCCTCGCCCCGGTGTTTTCCTGTGTTCGCGTCGACGAAAGGGAGGGTGCGAGGCTGTTGAAGCCTCGGCTGAATGGAGGAGGACGCGCCGTAGAGAGGAAAAGGATTTAAAACAAAAAGTCAGTCGGGTGTCCAATGGAACGGAGCGCAACGGGAAGTGACGAGCGAAGTGGTTAGAGGTGACTGCAGCAGAAATCCATCAGATGGAAGAGATCACGCCTGCCTCCATGCCCGGGACAATGACTCGGCCCGCAGACGCTTGTTTTTGTATTCCCGCTTTTCTCCCCGTCCCCGCGTCCTTTTCCTTTTTTCCTCTATTTTGTTCTTCCTCCTTTTTTCTCGTTTTGATTTTTTCTTCTACGCGGAGGAGTCTGCCATCCCCGAGTAGCTGTGTGTTCGAGCCGTGCGCAGCGGCGGTGAACGGTCTCGGGGTAGGGTAAGCTTTAAATATTTAGGCGGCTAATTTGCACGGAGGATTTTTAAGCCGACGAAGGAAAGTGAGAATTGAAAAGAAACGCGGTGACGCGAAGCAAGAAGAGGAACTGTGGGCGAAATGTCCTCCAGACTGAAATAATAATGAGAGGCGCCAGCGCCTTTAATCACGATATTAAACATTTACGATTGCCACGGCGTCCTGCTCTTAAGACGACCATCCTTTTCTTCTTTTTTTTAACGCTGCCCCGATCCGATCTTCCCTTCCGCACAAAGACGGCCCATCCCCGCGACCGCCTACCCGCCCCTTGTTTATGCTTACGCGTACCTTCTGATAACCTTACGCGGAGATCAAGCCGGTTCTCGCTTTAAGACGTAGGTATACCCGGGAATGGTGCAACCATGCGACCAACGCTCGAGATTATTGCCGACGAAACAGAGAACAGGGAGGGTGAGGCCATCGCCGACGAGCGGAGGGTCGTACTCGCTCAAAGGAAAAGTTCATTTTTCTTGACCGTAGAGATTATGTCCCGACCGGTCTTGGCTCGGCTCGGCCGTATCGATGACAATGGCGAATAAGTAGCGGCGAGCTCAATCTAGTCCTCGGTTTGTTTTGCTTTCGCGCACGATTTGTCATCCATTGTCCGAACGCGCGCGCCGCGAATCCGTTATTTATGGTTCTCGCTTGATTAATTTTTGCCTCATCTTCGTGATATCGCGAAATTGTCCGCGTCAACCGCAGTCCCTCGCGTCTGACACTCGATTTACGATTTACAAGCGTTCCCATTGTTATTAAAAAAAACTGTCGGCGAAACGCGACGGTTGACGAACGGGCGTACAAATTTTCAACAACATTGTAACCGGTGTCGCGGTCACCGAAACGAGTCGAAATCCTGTCGGATATAAAAGGAATCACGTTTTTAACGTTCGATCGTGGTGACGATAACGCGGAGCGATTGTCTGGGAAGACGGAGATGAATTTAATATTCCGAATCCGGATAACGCGATTTCACGGGACGTCAGGCTTGAAATGCGTAAGCATTATAAATGCGATTTCCCTCTTCGATCCGGCGGGGGTTTTACGCGAACGCTTTCGACTTGTTTTCCAATTTCTTTCTTCCTTACTTTCACGCTTGGACGTGTCGAAATCGAATTATCGTGACACCAGTAGAGATTTCGGTAAAGGAGCAGTCTCCCGATTCTGATAATTCAAATTACATGATGCAAAGTGGTCGGACGGCGAGGAGGAAGAGTCGGAGCCCGGACGGCAACAGGAAAAAAATAATGCGAAGTACCCCGATTCGCGGACACCTACCCTGCTGCGCCCTTCCCCCCTGCCGTTCGCTCCCTTTCTTTTTCATAGCAGACCCTTTATGCGTCGACCACAGTATCGACAGGAACGGCACCCCTCGGCTACGGGGGTCCTTCGAGGCTCCATTGTGCATCGTTCGCGCAAGGGTTGCTTGAAATACGCGTGTCTCATTTTTTTCCCTTCTCTTTCAACGCGGCCGCCTCTCTTTCTCCCTGCTCGCGGTCCTGCGATCGCGCAACCGACGAAGAAAGTCGAGGAGATCCGCGCGGTAACGTGAGAATGACAACAGATGCGGCGGAATGAAATTACAAGTGTCCCGGGTTCATTGTGCTCTCGGGCACGCAGGAGTTGTGCTTTTTTAGTGAAATTGTTGTGACAAGCATTTCAACGAGCGACTCTCGGTGTTGCCTTTCTTCTACCGCGGCCTCCCCTTTCCAAAGGGTGGTCTCGTGACACTTTTACGGTGTCGAGTCCTGGTCTTCTGGGAACGGGGCTGGCCCACCGGTTCGGTAATCCGATTTAATCGGCTTTTTTTCTTCCTGGTATACGACGATTCAAACGAAACTGTTCCCGAAACTCGGAAACGTCGATAAAACACCAGGACGCGATATGTATAAAAGTTCGTAGGGGCTACGTTCGTTTCGACGGATACGAACGACGGAAACGACGGCGAGCAACTCATTCGTACGGTTATGTAAATACGCTTGTGACTCCGAAGCGGGATTAACTGGCTATAGCTGCTATGCACGGTTTGCTGCCTTATCTCGACCCCCTAATTGTCTATGACTATTCATCAAGTCATTTATACTCGGCTCAATTATCGCTGCCATCAGTTACCAGACTCCGGAGTCACTTTGAATTCGACGAAAGCTCCGATCATTTATCTCTTCGCAGAGATACCCCGTAATTGCAAATCAGCTTCCAGCCGAAGTTTAATTAATGATTTGTTAACCAAACCATTATTCTTAAACGTAGATACTCGTTTCAAACCCGATGCGAGATGTACGACTTGTGAAACGCGTGGCTACATTTCATTTCCTAATCGAATAATTTCAACAGATCTCTTTAGACAAG